>JARHVA010010159.1:5000-210779 GCA_037957365.1 Torreya grandis
ATACACAATCTCCCTAGTTTGCGCCTAAACAGTTCATTATCTTAAGCAGACTTTTGCCTAATCTAAGATAGTTGTTTCTTATATCCTATATGTTTCAAAAAAATTAATATGGATCTATTTATCATATTTTTTCACCTATTCTATATTTATTTACACAACCTTTAATGTATATACTTTAAATTCAATCCCTTCCCTTAGGTTGGCCCACACATTCTGCATATCAATTCAGAGGAAAATTACCAAAATGTTATCCTTTATATACACATAAATTATAACCCTATTACTATCTATAATATATCCCAAAAACATATAATAAGTAAGAAACACATCTATACATACTTGAGTCAATTAAAACATAAAAATTTGAAAACCCCTCAAAAGAGAAGCTACTGAGCCAAGTTATAATAATATTTTAATGTTAAAATCAAAGGTTTTTAAGTGTTAAAAGCCACATAGGACTGCATACAATCTAAAATATCACTATTGACCACACATATAATTATGTGGGATAACTACATTTAGTTTTATCCCTCTAAAGAGTATTGAAATGTAGGAAATGTTCAACCACTCAGTGGAGGGTGGTTAGGGTTATCCAACCCATCTTGTTTAATCCATTTTTTTAGGCAAAATAAGTGTCAAAATTAGATCTAGGGTTTCAATGTGAATGAGAAAAATATGAATATTTGTATAGGATCAATCCTATGAAATTTCAAATGAACCTTATTAATAGGGAGACACAACAATCCTAGGAAAAATATATTGATAGAAACATAGATGACATTTCTAGAAAGAAGAAGATGAATATGGTTGTCATAGGTGTCTAAGAATTATTATATCCATCTAGACAAGTTATGATAGTTACTCTCTTGATCTGAGTAACCACATATCCATTTCAAGGCATTGATGATGAATATCAATTATCATAGACTAGAATAAAATTTACAACCATTGATTTTGACATTGAATCCATGTGTAAAATTCATACTACCATGTGGAATGTTGGGTAGAACTTTTGAAGACTATGGCATTTCATAAAATATGTCAATAATACTACACAATTAGAAGTATAACTACCACACTTATAATAATACCAACCATCGCTCAGCCTGAAGAAAACCTAACACCTCTTTAGTAATGAATGTCTATTGTAATTATCTTCTTAAAATGATGTATATATTGTAACCCTTTGACCCATAAAGGACCAAAGATAAGAAAGATCACAAAGGGAAATAAGAGATTAATAGCATGATTTGAATATTTAGTAAATCACACATATTTGTAACTCACGTTCATTCTATAAAAATTAGAGGAAGTGTTTCATTTTTTTATCATAGTAATTTACATTCTATCCTTGTTGCACATTGTACACATTTATATGTTTCCTTATTATTTATATTGAATAAAAGTTGCGCTATTCTATAAATACTTTTATATTCTAATATGTGATTGGTTAATTTTTTTATTTTACCTTTTCTCATTATACAAAAAATGTAGCTTAATACCAATTACAAGTATGCCCATTACATTAACATCCTAGGCCTCATGATCTAGATCACAAAAAAAATTTAAACCAAGCACCCATATACCTAGATTCCATTTTCACCTTTTTAATTTTCTCAATCTTTCTATTATACAAGTTCCATTTATCCTTATAAATGGAATAAATGTTTCTTCTAATTATTATTATATATTTTAGCTAACCTAAATATTTCACAACCATGCTTAACAACCATTTATCCTAGGAGGATTTCCACAAACTTGGTATTTAAGAAACATATAAAACATCCTTGAAAGGATCCTAATTATATCATTCATTCACATCATATAGATTAATAATATTCATCATTATATCAAGATGCCTACACATATGTTGAATATGATCATGGTCTAATTTCGTTCTTAATTTTATTTGAGTCTTTAGGTAAAATACACAACCTCTTTGTGTTCGTTAAAACTACATAAACCTAGGAGACTCTAAATATTCTCACTATATCCATCATTAATTATCCTTATTAAAATAGTCTTTGAAATGATGATAACCAATATTTACCCATAGTTATATTATATTTTCCCACTAGATATGAGAATCCCAATTTCCTAATTATTTTCATAATTGCATCAAAATAACTTATGAATCACTACCCATTCTCTGGGGCAACCAATTTATTATTGATTAATGATTTGTATCAATTTATCAATACTTATTCTCATTTGTCACTTATTCACTTAAATTCCATTTCCATCTAACATATAAATTTTATTCTCTATAAGAAAATAAATATCACTACCCCATGCACACATAGACTTCTTTGTCCTTTAAAAAATATGCAATAATGTATTCTAAAATGTACACATAACAAGGTGTTTTATTGGTTTTAACACACAACCAAGCCATTCTACATTTCCTAAATAAAACCTTATATGCATTTTTTAGAATACAACCATTGTATTCATGATTTAGAAATAATATGAAATCCATGAGTTATGCATTTTTATCCTTAAAACATTGTGCTCAATTTTTTTAAAACAAATATACAATTATATATAGATCAAATTTCCTTAACAGACTCAAAGTGTTTTTCCTTAAATTTCCCATACAAATAGTTAAGCTCAAAGATATAAATGCATTGAAAAAATTGTGATCCATTGCACAATAAACACTTTTGCTTTAAGTTGAAATAAATACTTGTGATCCAATGCATAATAAACACTTTTGAAACAATGCATAATAATAAATTCATGTATTCTAAAGACAACTATGTATTCATGTTTTTAGAGTATAATTAATGTATTCACATTTTCTAAAGCAATCAAGGTGTTTATCACGTTGTAAAACATTATGGAACACACATGTGCTCTAATATTTAATCAATATAGAATGTGTCAAATGACCCATTTACTTTCTCATACAATCCAATGGTTTACATACAACACTCTCCCTCATCCACTTTCATATTTTTCTATAAGTATATATATAAACTATGTGCTCAAAAACTTTGCTCTATGTATGTATACAACTATTTACTCTATCACTTATGAATTAAAATGTTTTCTCCTCGAAATAGAACAAACACATGTAAATATTGTGTTTCACATAACTAAAATTCATCTATAGTTTTTTCATATATTACATTAATGTTCCAATTTCAAATACAAATATATTTATCTATTCAAATAATTTAGAGCATACACTTTAATTTACCCATATAAAGATCAAAACTCTAATTGTATGTATGGAGTACACACACATGCTCACATTTTTATCACCTAATAACATGTTAGATTAAATTCCACACAAAAACACATTGTATTTTACTCTCACCTTAAAATATACTCTAGTGTCTTCTCAATTAAATGATATACAATATTATGTTCTCATTAAAACAATATACACTTATTATTTTACTATCCAACAATTCACCTTATTGTTTATTCAAAATAATAATAATATTTTTTCTCAATAATAACAATACACTAAAGTTTTATTATTAATAACAAGCCTTATTGTTTTCTCTTATTAACAATATAAATTATTTTTTAATATAAAAATATACACATTACATTATGCTCTATTATTTTTAAGGTTGAATACATATATTGTTCTAAATTTACATGTATCACTTATTGTAGGTTTAAATTTCTCATAATATGTGTTATGTCAAAAATGAGATCTCCTCGCTCCTTTTTTACATAAAGACTATAATTTAGTACAACACAAAGTTATTAATCTCTAAGAATATAAAGACACTTCATCTATTACCTAATAGGTTTCCTCAATTCATTTCACTCTAGACTTATTGATTTATTCAACATTATAAAACTCCAACTTAGAGCACACATTATATTCAAAACAAAAGAGAACATATTGTAAGTTCAACATTTATTTTCTCTAACAATAAATAGAGTGATTTATACTAATTATAAGCATGACTATTTTATATACTCTTACATAGATTTAAATATAATTTAGAGGTTGAGCCCTTTTCCATTAATTTTGTATATTGTCATAGATAATATTTTTCAACATTAGATATTCATAAACCAATCTATTTTTCAATTTCTAACAACATGGGGTCTATGTTAATAACCATTTTTCTAAGCCTAGTAAATTTTTTCTATATTTTACTAAACAAATCGATATTTCCACTTATAGAGATTTACCAAATCTAATACATTTGATCTACTTACTCCAATCACTTTATAAATATATATTATATAATCAATATAATTCTTCCAATCTATTCATAATATATATCTTCTGTCTACTTAAAAATTTATACATATATCCCCTCTCTATTTAACAATAGAGTATAGTTATATTTTAATCATATAGTAATTACTCTATTTTAAGTATCTATTAGAAACATATATTTGTTATGTTTATAACACAATAGAATCATTATTCTATTAGTGAACCCTTGATACATCAATTATTTAACTAGTTGGGATCCTTCAATATTATTATTTGATTATAATAACTTATTTAATACTCAATCTACTATGTACCTAGGGATATGATATATTATTATATAACATCTTCACAATGATAATCATCTCTTTTATATAGACCTATAATGGATGGGTAACCTTCTAATACCAATGTAGGCTGACCATTACCCAATGCACTAATTCTACAAGTTACTCCATTACTAATATATTGGACCCATATAACTACTAAGGGGGATGTGTGCCACATGTCAGCATCTCCATCAACCCATATACAATAATATATCATATCCATAGGTACATAACATTACCACTTATGTTATGATCCACACTTATAATATTTAGATATAATGAAGAATAAATGTATATCAATTCAACACAATAGATATTGGTAGACCAAGATGTCAATGTATGCAGAATACCCTTAAGGTAGGACAACACCAATAATACTCCTTTAGGAAGTAATAAATCCACAATGTCTCTTCAAGGGGACAACCTCCAATATCCTCTTACAATAGAAGACTCAATTCTTACTTTATATCTTTACAATGATAATCATCTCCTTTATATAAACCTATAATGGATGGGTAACCTCCTAATCCCAATGTAGGCCAACCATTACCCAATGCAGTAATTCCAAAAGTTACTCCATTACTAATATATTAGATCCATATAAATACTAAGGGGGATGTGTGCCACATGTCGACATATCCATCAACCCATATACAATAATATATCATATCCCTAGGTACATAGCACAATCACACCCATATAATTACTTTTGGAAAACTTTAGTATATCTATTATTAATAAATTAACAATTTATAGGCCACAACAAATTGTTAACTAAATAACACCAAGAAACTATGTTATGAAATTATAGGCCACCATACCAGAAGGGATATATTTAATTTAGTAAAATAAATCTTAAGTTCACTTAAATTATATGGGTGTTGGAGTGTTCAACACCCATATAATTTAAGTGAACTTAATCTTCATTTTAGTAAATTATAGTTTTTTAGTGGTTCTTTTATTTTCAGCGAGTAGGGAGGAGCAATCCCTCAACCACCTTTGTTCCACTTAAAGGCTTTAGGATATTAAGAGTCATCTCATGGGGAGATCATGATCATAAAATATATTTATTACCACTTTACCCATTATATATATAGTAACCATAATATTATTAATAGTATTATCATAAATTTAATAATAATAGTAATCATTCCCCCAAGGGTTAGCTTGAGTGGATGGGAACAATGACTTAGGCAACCCAGGTCTCAGGTTCAATCCTTGATTTATCTATGGCATGTGGAGTTGGGAATTTTCACATCAGCTACACTCTAAAGTGGCCATGGGGACACCTTGAGGTAGGGGTTGACCTTCTCCATGTGTTCTACATAGATCATAATGGGAAGATTTGACTATAGATCATTTGGTAGACATTACAAACCCAAGCTGACCCCATTAATCTTAAAATTTAGATTAAATTATACCCCCCATCATTATACCTCAATGGTAAGCCATTGCAACAATGGCCACTGGTCATGGGTTTGAACCTTGATTGAACCATAACTTTTGGGTGGGGAACTAGCGTAAGCTCAAGGGATTATTATATTAGACTCACCCTATGATAGCATGCCTAAGTGTGTGATAGGTTTTTAGGTCCAACACAGTGATAATACCATGCCAAAAAAGTTTTGAGACACCCTCGGTTACTATAATAATAATAATAATAATAATAATAATAATAATATATTTAAAAATTGTATCTACCTTAGATGAATTCTATGTATAGTCATCACCTTAATTGCATTTCATCTCATGTTATTTATTCTAATATAATGATTATTGAAAAATAAAAAGGCAAGAATACCCATTGAGAACACAAACATCGTAAGCATTTATATTTTTCACAACCAATCATAATTATTTTATAGTAGTACATCTTGCCTAAAATGGTAGACATTATAATTATATATAAATGTCAAGATAAGAATCATAAAGAACCTAACCACCAACATAAAATATGGACATTATACTTTGACAGGGCTAAGTTAAATAAAGGAAGTTCTACACATGTACTACTCATTAATTTAATAGGAAAATTTTAAATTCTTACCTCTAGGTTGGAAGTTTCATGTACTAACAAAATTGATAAGAATGAAGCATTTGTTTTAAGAATTTTTTTTCCATATATTATGAGGGTACAATGTTTTATAAATTTGATTATTTGGATTTGTTTATTAATCAAGTAATAAGTTAATTCATGTGCAATACATCACATCTTATAATGTATAAACACCAAATTTGGTATTTGATAAATGCTTTTAATATTCCCCTTATGTAAAGAGATAAGAACCATGTATATGAATCACTCACTTTCTATGCAACAAACATGTCCCATTAAATGAGTCATTATTATGAAAATTCACCATTGAGATGGTACACTATCCTTCAATCATTGATAACGTAATTTTTTTTTAAATTTATGAGTAATATTAGTGAATTTGAAGGCCATGATTTTGATGACCAAGCTTGGTCTAATTCAAAGTAAGATTATCTAGATGATGATGGGATAATTAATATAAAACACAATAAAATACAAAGAGGATTGGTTTCTCTTGAATGATTTTTAATTTGAAAATCTACTTAGGTAAACCTAGTCCTCAAAATATGGGTCGTCATGTGTCCAACACTATTAACTTAAGGACACTTGAAAACTATCATAATGTTAAATGAGAAAATTATATTGATATCCCTATTCACTAAATATAAAGATATATTGGCATATTCATATGAATATATCAATGTTTTTAACCTAAGTATCATGACTCCCACCATCACATTGAATTAGAATTACATGCCTTTTAGGAAACATAAGAGACTAAGTAACTTGGTATTGGATCCCACCATTTTAAAATAAGTCAGAAGATCATTATCTACTAGAATAATTTTTCCTGGGTAGACACCCCACTTAGGTTCCCAATCTTGTGCTAGTGTACATGAAGAATTAAAAACTCAAGTTATGCATGTAATTTATAAATATAAAAAATCCTAAAATAAGGATAACCTTTACCTTTTGTTCTTGATGAAGTCCTTAAAACTATCAGTGGTTCAAATATGATGTTCTTTTTGGATGGGTTGGCACTAATAGTGATCCCATCACAATATTGGTATCATTTTTAATAATCCACTTCTTAATTTTTAGATAATAAATTATGTGTGTCATGAAGAATTTATTTTATATTTTTGCAAACATCAAGTTTTGTTCTTTTTTCATTTTAGGAAAATACAAAAAATATAGCCTATACCATAAAAGATACATTTTTTGCAAATGACAACTTTATTAATAATTTAATCCTATATCAATGTTATATTATTATAAATTTTAGGAATACTAATTATATTTTTTTGTTATCCATTTATTTAGGACATATAAAATTAACTCATTGCATTCTACTTATACTCAACTAATCTTACCTAATTGTATTTTAATACATATACTAACAAGATTAAAAATATAATTAAAAAACTAATTAAAATAAGTTTAATAAATTAAACATATATACTAACTATTTATGATAATACCTAACACCATTTTTATTACATATATATAGTTTGAATATTGGGTGATAATCAACTTTGTATTTGAATTAAAACACACTCATAGTTAAACATACTTACAAACAATAATATGAATGGCCTCACTACACTTAATAAAAAATGATAATTGAGGAAAAATAAAAAAATCATTAATAAAAAAAAATTAGCATAAACTAAGACACACAATTATTCATACATGCATACATGTGTGATAAGACACACATAAGATTATTCACCAAAACAAACTCCGTACTAATAGAGACACATTTAACTATTTGTATAAAAATATACCAATAATGGGAGTGGGGTTCACTATGATCACCCTTAGGTGGGACTACACCTCACCTAAACTTATCCTTTGGTTGCACTAGGACTCACTGAATAGTTAAAAAATAATAATAGTGGGATTGGGTCCTCACTTTGTTATTTTATGTTCAACAAGATAACAATATACAAAATTACATATACTGTCGATCACTATCCTTAGCTATATGATCCCTTTCCCACTAGATTTTATACTAAATTAATGATCAATTCTCTGAGCTATTATAAATTTCAATATTTAAGTGTTTCTTCCATCCTCTTGTGACCCTCCATTATATTTTTGACTCAACTCAATTAGTTAGGTTGATCCCAATAGTCATGCAAACCATAAATCACTGCATGGTGTGATATGATGATTTTGGTAGTATTTATCTACTATATTTTTCTTTTCTATGGGAGTATAGTTCTCTTCTCAATATTTTTTTATAGATGTCAGGGTCTCCTAAAAATGCATCCATATACAAATCATTTAAAATTAAAGTTAAAAAATAGTTTTTAATGTACATTTTTTTACACTATAAATAATTATATCTCACATCTTACAAGAGCTAAAGTGAATGGCTTCTAATATACATTTTACAATGATATTTTTCTCATGTGCATGAAATGTCAACTAAATTCACCTTCTTGATCATGAGTTAAATAATTTATCCATGTATGTATTCCTCTATGGATTTTTTTTTCTAATTTAACTTATATAAAATAATTTAACAAAATCAACTACCCCCAATTTCCACACTTTTTAGTATCACAATATTTTACCATATCACCTCAACATACTTAGAAAATTTAAATCAAAGGTAATATCTTCCATGTGAACACCATAAAGGCATCATCTCTCTCTCTCTCTCTCTCTCTCTCTCTCTCTCTCTCTCTCTCTCTCTCTCTCTCTCTCTCTCTCTCTCTCTCTCTCTCTCTCTCTCTCTCTCTCTCTCCTCTCTCTCTCTCTCTCTCTCTCTCTCTCTCTCTCGCACACACACACACACACACACACACACACACACACACACACACACACACACACACACACACACACACACACATTAAAGACTATACTAAGCTCCTCTTCACATGTTTTTATCCCCTCTTTTCATGGCATTTTTCATGCATTTAATTTAACCAAACTAGGACACATTCCTTTTAAAATACAATATTAACACACATACCAATTTCTAATAGATATAAATGAGAAAAATTGAGAGGAGAAAAAGGGTCCTTTAATATAAAGAGAAGGCATGATATGACTATCTAAAACATTAAGTTATGTTCATAAAATAGGACTAAATCATTAAAATTATCACATGAAGTGTGTTGTAGAGATTTATGAAGGGGTTTTTAGGGTCCAAAATCTACCAAGATTATTTTTGACTATTTTAACCCAAAATAGGTCAACCCCCTATAGTAAAAAACCTGATATAGGGGTCTATTAACATGTTATAGTGTGTTTCATGGTCAATTTATGTCATTTGATATTTTATTATCTTTGTCATAGTCAAATTTAGTCATTGTGTCATTTTATGCCATTTAGAGCTCATTTTAAGTCATTAATGAGAGTTGTACAATTTCAAAAGGTGTAAAAGTGTTCAAAAATATATTTCAACATCAAATATATCATATTAATTGTCAATAATGTCAGTCCTATTTTAAACCTATAGGTTCTTAACTAATATCAAGAAAATAAGTGAAAAAGAGGAGGTTTTGGTAGTTGTATGGATTATTAAGGATAGTGGCACATGGGAAAAGCTTATGGAATGTATATTAAACTTAATTTACTTAATTTTCATGATTTATATTCTATGGAAGCATAAACAAATGGCTTAAAACCATTCTTCTCCTCCATCACTTAACTAGACATGCAAAACTGGTCAACAAATCTCTTGATGGTACGTCTAGTAGGAGAGGTTTCAAGTCAAATGATCTTGGTGATGAGAATTTAAATTGGTATTATTCACATTCATGATATTATTTGGAATAAAGGTTTCCTATGTTTTACGAACCATGCTTAAGAAGTTGATTGTCTTTTTATGCAAACTAATCCCCACACCATACATGTTTTCTTCTTGTATGAGCTTGTACATACAATATAGTTGGTGAAATTACTTATAAAATATTTGGAATTACTACTTTCATTTTTTACATATTTTTTTTCATGATTTTAGGTGATTTAAAGATCCAAAAAGTTCAATTTATAGGTTGATATCACTAGTGAACTTATAGTTAGCTTTCACCAATTGAAAAAGGTTTTATTCCTTGAAATGGTTTAAAGTAAATGTGAGGTGATATATTTAATGATTTTAAATTCATATAAATTCTCTCTAATTTAATCATCCATGGAATTTTAGTCATGAATGTGATACATAGTTAGCTCTCTGCTTACATTCACTTACAATCATGGTGTGTGAAGCTCTGAGCATGGTCATGGAAGTATAATGAATATTTTTAAGGTGTTGAGCACATTTTTTAAATATTAACAATAAAACCAATATCTCAAGTGATGTATGTAAACTATGATAATTATTTCAACTCTATACACAATCCATTGGTGTGCACCTAAAGGTGCCCCACAAGAGATAATCATGTTGAGATGAGACTTTTGAAATAGTTTCAAGTCCTTCATGATGGCAAACATTCATTTGATCACCTTGATAAGGTCTAAGATATAGGGTCATACAATATGCACATTATTCATTTCTTATTGTCAACTACCCTATATACTAAAATGTCCACCTATAAGTGGCTTACACAGAGACCTAAAGGTAGTCATGGAGAAGTCCAATCATGTTGAAAACATTCATATAAGGTTGAGGAGTTGATATGTGCCATGAGAATAATTTTTTTAACTTTTGAGTATCAAGCAAACTTGAGTAGTTATGTCCACATATATAAATGTGCTTTAGGGACAAGTTTCCTTATAAAATCCTAAACAAAGACCTGTGTAATTGTGGTGATATTATATGATGAGATGGTAGGGAGTCTAGATGAATTAAAATTATCCTATAATAAATCCCTATCCTAGAGGATATGACTTAACCAAAGGAATTATAAATTTGGTTTCAATATGTGATGATTAAGAGGCTTCCAAATCATGAAATTATTCACTATAGAAGGGCAATATTATCTATAATATCTTGAACCTTGATTGACTTCATAATCCAAGGTGGAAGTATAGGAACACAAATTCATGTAAAGTGGTCATATAAAGGTGATAAGTATACTAGTGGCTCAAAGGACATCAAATAAAGTTGAAGTACCACCTACATGTGCCTTGTCCTAAAAAAGCTTACCTACAGTTAATTGTAGGTACCTACTTGCAAGTTCATAGGTGAACCTTGGTGATTAGGTCTACAAAAAAAACTTAAAGGTTGGATTTATTTCCAATACTTCAAAGGTATCCTATACCATGTAACACATGTTTCAAGAGATGAATTTCAACCTACATGACCTTTGTTACTCCAAAAATGGTCAACTATAGTTGCCTGTAGCATGAAGGTGAGCTAGAAACTGTTGGAGCCTTGAAAGAAGGTGTAATAAGTTATGTTGGACTTGGAAAAACATATAAAAGCCATCATAATCATACCACTATACTCATAGGTGGTTGAGGGTAATAAATCATAGTCAAGACCATTAGGTCTAGATTAGGATTACTACCCATTTGGAGGTCTAATACCACTTCTAGGGCTAGATGATCATTAATAAACATATAATAACCTTCATGGTGAGTTATAAGGTGGGAAACAATCTTTGGTTTTTTGATAAACCCCACACAAAGGTCAACCTTGGCTTAAACCAACTTAGGTTTGCATAGAATGTAGGAAACAACTTGAAAAGGTAACTTTGAAAGCTCATACAAGCATGGATGCTTAGCATGGGAACTTGAGGAATAAGGATATGTTAGAGAGGGTATTGAAATTGCATTTTGTTGAGTTGTTCTAAGGATTTGATGTCATAACTTTATGAATAATCTTTAGAGGTTAAAACCACCCAAAACCCTTGAAAACCTTGGATAATGATTTGATAGATAAAACAATGAAGGAGAGGCATCTAGATGAGATATTTAGGGCAGTAAAGTGACTTGGACTTGTATAAGACTCCCCAGGGATCTTTCCCATCAAGTTGGCTTCTACCCTACTTGTATGAACAGGGTATAAATTAGTTTATTTGACATTTTCTAATGTTTTATAGGTACAAAAAAGTTTGAAAGGATGAAAATCACTTTGGGAGGAAGAATTGGGGCATAATATAACCCATTGTGTTCATTTATTACATCATATATTCTCAAAATCACCTCTGTTATCACCTTCATCTTAGCTAGTCCAAACTGGCATAGTGAACAAAGAATGGTCACCAAGTGAGAAGGTGAAAAATCAAAGTGGGAGGAATTTCAAGGTATAAGTGATGAACCTATAGAAATTAATAACCTTGAAAAGTTTCATACACTCCCTTTTATGGATTAAGTTTGAGAAATTGAAGCACATCTTGGTGCCAAGTGTGAAGGGTGAGTGAAACAAGGGTAATCATGACTGCAGACAATGAGAACACTTGACTAGAAGAATATTTATGATTAGGGACATGTCCAATGCATGTTTTATTGTGTTTATAACCCCTCCCTAATATTCTAGTGATCTCATATATCTTTAGTCTATCATGGATCACTCAAAGAAGGCCAAATTATGAAGGCAATTTTCAAGGATCAATTTAAAGAGTCCTACACCACATTTGAAGAGTTTCATGCCTTTGAGGGACATTTGTCCAAGTATACTTTTCATTGTCTATCCCATATTACTTTTATTTTTTATTTAAATCCATCTCTTATCTTGAAAAGTGGTTTAGTGACTCTTGGAATTCATTCTCTTCTCTCCTCTCTCAAATTCTATAAGTACTAGTCTTTTTGGCTCTTGTCTAATAATTCCACACCATGTATGGTAAATCCATATTAGTTTTATGTTTTAATTTTTCACTAAAAAATAAATAAAATTTTGTTTGAGTTCATATATCATATTTTCAAAGTGTGTGAAGAGATGTCTAGTGAATAGTTAAGTGATATTTATCTATCCTTACTTTATCTCAATCCTTCCATGTTTGATGCAAGTTATTCCACTCTAGTAGGTCATATGAATTATTTACAAGTGTATGGGTCTATTTTAAAGTGTAAAAGTAGCCTTATTGTCTACAAGTGATCTATGGTTCACCTACTTTAGATAGTCCTCATGCATATCACCTCTATATTGAAATACTAATGTTAGAGCATTTTAGGAATTTGAAGCTAGTATCATAGGTATTGTTCTTAATGAGATAGGTATGATGGTATTTTGTAAATCCTCCCACTATATCTCCCCCTTAGAGTATCTTTTTTTCATTCATAATTCTCTCCCTTTTACCATAATTAATCATTAGTATAGGTGATAAGCACTTCAAGACAAATTCAGGGAGCTAGCCCTTAAACCTAGAGGTCTACTTATATCATAGGTAAACCCACATATCTAGAAGTATTCCAATGTTGAAAAGATATTAGAGTATGCCTAAATAAGCTCCTATAGTGTTAAATATTTGGTGACAATATTTTTATCATGATTGATGGGACCCATTACCCTTAAGATAACTTGTCAAGGTGATTGCTAGTCTTGACAACATCAACTGCATATTAGTGTGCTACTCAACATTTGGAAACTCCATTCAAGTTAAAATATGTTTTTAGACCATTTTTATGTCATATTTTATATTATACTTCATGTTCCTTACTAAGTCATGTTTTATTAGAGTGTTCAATCCACCTATTCAACCTAAACTTCCTCTTGAATTTCAACACCCTCAACCTATTTTGCCCTTTGAAGAGTAAGAATATTTTATAGCCAAAAAAGTGAAGAAATTGTAGAAATAATGGATAGGAAACATGAATTCATAGTCTTAAACACTAAAAATCCAATCTATCTTGATGCATATGATGCCATTCCCCCTAATGCCACAAAGAGTATTCCTACACCCAATGGTGAAATCCATGTCACTCCTAGTGAACACATTAAGGAAATTTCAAATTTTGGTAGTTTCCACAATGTCACTGATGAAAATATTACTATTAGACTCCTTGCCATTTCCTTTAGAGGGAAATAACTTGATTGGTATAGTATATTCCTTAGTGGATGCATCACAACATGGGATGACTTTAGAGTGTTGTTAAATTCAAGGTTTGAAGATGAAAGTGACCAAACTTCACTCATACATTAGCTCAATGTAATCCAAAGAGCCCCCAAGGAAAAAATGCATGACCTCAATGAGAAGTTTCAAAATACTTGGTATAGATTACATCCTCCCATGAGACTACCTACTAGCTTTGTCTTCCCTACATACTTGAGAGATATTAGTACTTATATTTCCATCATGCTACAATCCATGGGTGGTTTCACTCTTCCCAAAGCATATGAACTTTCCATTAGAGCTGAGAATGGCCTCATTAAAGCTAGAAATCTACCTATTAAAGTGTATATCCTATGATACCTAATGTTACAACTAATAATATAAACATTTCCCAAGTTCTTAATGCAAATTCTAGGCCTAGGATTTCTCGTAATAAGGCCAATGATGCCATGGATAAAGATGCAAAAATTCAAATCTTAATAAATTAGTTTAGGTAAGACAATATTAGAAAAATTACTCATCAAAATATATATCCCTATCAAAAAAAATATGGTCAATAATATGGGAGAGGAAGAGGTCAAGGGTAGCCTAACTTTAATAGGCCTACCAATGTGTACAATCTTACTTCCACCACCAACACAAGAGATATGGTACCAGTGCATAAAAACTTGGTTCAAGGAGAAGAATGGAAAAAAGGTCAATTAATGGATGATAATAAAGGTGGAAATAAATATTTATTTTCTCAAAGAGGATTCACTCCTCTACTATCAATAGAAGATGAGGTCTTAATGTAAGTAAGTCAAGGTTGGTAGCTTCAAGGAGAAAGATTCACCAACTTCCTAATTAAAGATACCTTTGATCTCAAATAAGTAACTTATGCTGAAAATAACACAAGATCTAAGAGGAAGGATTTAGGATTTGATAATAATGTGCCTACAAGTTCATCTAATACTCCTATAAGGAAGCAAGGCATGGTTGCAATCATGATAGTCTCCAATGCTCATGTACCTCCTTCAAATTAGAATGTGGTAAGGTCTACTCAAGGTGCTTATATTTCTTAACTTCCAAACATTTCCTTTCCTCCTAGGACTCAAGAACAGGTAAACATTTCTTATTTAAACATAGTGGACTCATTAAAGAATTCCAAGTCATCCATTTGCCTTTGGGATGTTCTTTATACGCCTTGCCAAAAGGAGCTATTACAAAAATAACTATTCCCTATCCCTACTAGTCCTTTAACTTCAAGTCAAATACATGGTCATTTTTATATTACTAATAAACCTAACAAAATTTTGGAATCATATACAAAATCTAATAAGCTTCCACCTTTCTACCTCACTCTCATTGTGGGTGACAAACTAGTCCACAATTGCATAGTTGATAGTGGTGCCTCTACATCAGTCATGCCTAAAGTTACAACTGATAATTTGGGCCTAAAATAGGAACCACATATCAAATTATTGCTTTAGATATATGTTACACCTACCAATATAATAGGGTTGATAAAAAACTTTAAGGTATTCCTTCATGATTGTCCTAGTTTTCCCATCCTTTGAGACATTATTATTGTGGACTTGCCTATTCATTTTGCAATCTACCTTTCAAGATATTTCATAGCCAAGATATTTTGATACCTCTCAACTAATTGGTACTTATTTACCTTTAATACAAATATGAAACCAAGGTGACCATAAGAACTCATCCACTAGCAAGATTCCACATTGAGCCTTATGTAGAAGCAGGTTCAAATTTGAATTGTGTGACCAATGACAAAGAGGAGTCTAATGTGGATGATGGTTCTTCTAATCTTGAGGGAAAGGTTGAATTATTTCTATATGAGTATGGTGTAGATGCTTATGGTCATGATCCTTATGCATACTTTGAGAAAATTGACCTTGGCACCTATATCATCTATGAAGAACCATTTGAGAAAACTGAGGTAAGTATTAAACATTCTTTTTCACAAGCTGTTGAGAGTAACTACTTAATCCATGTATATCATGGTGATAAATTGAAGAACCTAATTGATCACCATAGTGGGAAGAATTATGTCTTTCTACCTACTATTGATGAAGATGTCCTTGATGATGACATTCATGATGAAGAGGAAGGTGACTTATGGCAAAGTTTTAATGCCATTGGTCAAGAATTTGATCAGTTAAGTAATGCTAATTCCCATCCTAATAATTTTATATCTGATGTATTTGCCAATCAGTCTAACAAACATGATGTTGAGTGTTCTTTCAAACATGAAAATGAATGTCATTCTATTTTTCAAGATCTTGTAGTCATAAGGAATTCTAGTGAAGTCAAGGAAATTGTGTTTGTGCTTGAAGAGCAATCATATTCTCTAAATGAAGTTGAACCTTCTTTGAAGGTATTGGTTCATGTTAAAGAGGGACTTGATGATCATCCATATCATGTACATTATACCTAAGAGGATGGAAAGGTTGAGACAATTATCATAATGCTCAGTTTGAAGAGTGTCAATGAGATGTGATAGGGGTCAAGTCATTTGCCACTCCAAACAATTTATTTGGAAAGCAAGAGAGAGAATTCATGAAGGCTCTCAATAGTCCACTTATAGACATGAGAATACATAGAGATGTTAAGCTTCTTGACCACCATATATGCAACTGATTGATGATGAGCATGCTTCTCATGATATATTCCCTTCATGGAGTGGCAAAGATGCAAGAGGAACCATCTTTGACCCTATTTGAAGTATGGTAATATGTTTTCATCTTAATAGTTATTTTTCATAAATAGTATATTAGGTGTGTGTTCTTTATTTTAGTTGTGCATGTGTTCCATAAGTGTTCTAATTAAACACATGTTTGTTTCCTATGGTGTGTCATATTTTGTGTATCTTTCCTTTATGTTTGGTATGGTTTCAAAGGAAAATTATGTGTAAAACTTGTGCATAAGTGACTCCATTTCCCAATGGATAGGATTAGGCTACTAGTCTTGGCATAGCAAGCATACCACCCCTAGGAAATTGCCAAGAATGTTGACTATTTTAACCATAAGTCAAAATAGGTCAACCTCATATAGTAAAAAAAATGATATATGGGTCTATTATCATGTTATAAGGTGTGTCATGGTCAATTTTATGTCATTCAATATGTTATTAGCTTTGTCATATTCCAATTTAGTCCTTGTGTCATTTTATGCCACTTAGAGGTCATTTTGGAGTCATTAATGAGAGTTATATGATTTCCCAAGGTGTAAAAGTTATTTAAAATATTTTTAAGCATCTAATATGTTAGATTCATTGTCAAAAAATTTCTTCCTATCTGAAACCTATAGGTTCCTAACTGAAATCAAGAAAATAAGTGAAAAACAGGAGGTTTTGGTAGTTGTACAGCCTATAGAGGAGATTAGAAAATGGGATAATATTATGTAATGGATATTAAACTAAAATAACTTAATTTACATTATTTTTATACTTTATAATCATAAAAAATCACTTAAAACCATTCTACTCCTCCATCGCTCCACTAGACATGCAAAACTAGTCAATAGGTCTTCGAATAGTATGGTCAGTAGGAAAGGTTTCAAGTCAAATGATCTTGGTGGTGGATAGTAAAATTTTTATAATTCAAATTTATGATAGTATTTTTAATAATGGTTTTATATGATTTATGAACCATGATTAAGAAGTTAACTATCTTTTTATGCATACTAATCCCCACGCCCTATAGGTTTTCTTATTATATGAGCTTGTCCCTATAATCCAATTAGTGAAATTGATTCTAAATGATTTTTAATTACTCTTTTCATTTTTTAAATATTTTTTTTATGATTAGAGGTGACTAAAAGATCCAAATATTTCAAGTTATAGGTTGATATCACTAGTGGACTTATAGTCAGGTTTCACCAATTGTAGAATGTTTCATTCCTTGAAATGGTTTAAAATAAATTTAAGGTGATATATTTCATGATTTTAAAGTCATATAAATCCCATATACTTATAATATTAGCCTCAAAGTAAATCCTCCATGTAATTGTAGTCAAGAATGTGGTACACAGTCAGCGCTCTGCTTACAGTCATGGAGTGTGAATATCTCAGAATGGTCATGGAAGTGTAATGAAGAGTTTAAATTTATTTAGAAAATTCTTACAATATGAATAATCAAACCAAGCTCTCAAGTGTTTTATGTAAACTATGATAACTAGTTCAACTCCATACGCAGTCCATTGATGTGCACCTATAGGTACCCCACAGGAGCTAATCACATTAAGATGAGACTTTTGAACTAGTTTCAAGTCATTCATGATGTAAATAATTAATTTATGTACCTTGAGAGGGTCTAAAACTAGTTATAGGGTCATACAATATGCATATTATTCATGTCTTATTCTCAACTACCCTATATACTAAAATTTCCACCTATAGGTCGCTTACACAGAGACCTAAAAGTAGTCATGGAGAAGTCCACTCATGTTTTAAACCTTCATATAAGGTTGAGGAGTTGAGATGTGTCATTAGAATCATGTTTGAAACTTTTGAGTAGTAGGCAGACTTGAGTAGTTATGTCCACATGTAGAAATGTGCTTTAGGGACAAGATTCCTTAAAAACTCCAAAATAGAGCCCTATGTACTATTGGTGCTATTATATGATGAGATGGTAGTGAATCTATATGAATCCAAATGATCCTATCATAAATCCCTATCCTAGGGGAGATGACTTGACCAAAGGAAGTGGAAATTTGGTTTCAATATGTGATGATTAAGAGGCTTCCAAATAATGAAATTGTTCACTATAGAAGGCTAATATTCTCTGCATTATCTTGAACCTCAATTGACTTCATAGCCCAAGGTGGTAGTATAGGAACACACATTCATGTCAAGTAGTCCTATAAAGTTGATAAGTATACTAATATATCAAAGGACATCAAATAAAGTAAAATTACAAGGTTGTGACTTATATCACCACCTATAAATGCCTTGCCCTCAAAAAGCTTACCTATAGTTAACTATAGGTACCTACTTGCAAGTTCATAGGTGAACCTTGGTTACTATGTCTACAAAACTAAACACTTATAGGTTTAAGTTTTTTCCAATAATTTAAAGGTATCCTAGACCATGTAACACATGTTTCAAGAGATGAAATGCAAACTACAAGACCTTTGTCACTCCAAAAAAGGTCAACTATAGTTGACTATAGCATGAAGGTGAGATAGAAACTATTAGAGCCTTGTAATAAGGTGTAATAAGTTGTGTTGGACTTGGAAAAACATATAAAATCCATAACATTCATATAAAGATACTTAGAGGTGGTTGTGGGTAACAAAGCACAGTCAAGACCATTAAGTCAATACTAGGCCTACTGCCCATTTGGAGGTCTAATACTACTTCTATTGATATATGAGAATTTATAAACATGGGAGCACATACATGGGGAGTTATAAGGTGGAAAACAACCTTTTGTTTGTATATAAATTCCATAGAGAGGCCAACTTTGGCTCAAACCAACTTAGGCTTGCATAGAATGTAGGAAACAACTCGAGAAGGCAACTTTGAAATCTCATACCAGCATGGATGCCTAACATGGGAACTTGAGGAATAAGGAGATGTTGGATAGGGTTTTGAACTTTCATTTTCTAGATTTTTTTTTAGGATTGGATGTCATAACTTTATGAACAATCCTTAGAGGTTAAAACCACCTAAAACCCTCCAAAACCCTAGATAATGAATCAATGGATAAAATAAGGAAGGAGAGGAATATAGATGAGATAGTTTGGGTAGGAAAGTGGATTGTAATTATAGAAAACTCCCCTGGGCTCTTTCCCATCAAGTTGGTTTCTACCCTACTTATATGAACATAGTATAAAACTAGTTTATTTGATTTTTTTTTGATGTTTTTCATGTACAAAAAGGTTTTAAAGGATGAAAATCACTTTGGGATGAATAATGAGACCTAATATAACCCCTAATATTAATTTATTGCATTAGATAAGCTCAAAATCACCTCTTCTATCACCTTCATCTCAGCCAGTTCAAACTTACATAGTGAACAAAGAATGATCACCAAGTGAGAAAGTGAAAAATCCAAGTGGGAGGACTTTTAAGGTATAACTAATGAACCTAGAGACATTAGGACCCTTGAAAAGTGTCATACACTCCCCTGTATGGACTAGTTTGAGAAACTAAAGTACATCTTGTTACCAAGTGTGAAGGGTGAGTGAAATTAGGGTGATTATAACTATAGGTAGTGAGAACACTAATCTAGAATAATATTGATGATTAGGGACACGTAAAATTCATTTTTTATCATTTCCTATAACCATTCCCTCATATTTTTCTATTGTGGAGTGCCCAAAGAAGGCCAAATTATGAAGGTAAATTTTAAGGATCAATTTTAAGAGTCATATGCCAAATTTAAATAGTTTCATGCCTTTGAGGGACATTTTTCCAAGTATACCTTTCATTTTATATCCCATATTCCTTTTCTTGTAGATGTAACTCCCTCTCTCAGCTTGACAAGCGGTATAGTGACTCTTGGACTTCATTCTCTTCTATCCTCTCTCAAATTATATAAGTACTAGTCTTTTTGGCTCTTGTCTAATAATTCCACACCATGTATGGTAAATACATACTAGTTTGATGTTTTACTATGTCATTAAAAAATAAATACAATCTATTTTGAGTTCATATATAATCTTGTAAAAGTGTGTGAAGAGATGTATAATGAGTAGCTAAGTGATATTTAGTTATCCTTGCTTTCTCTCAATCCTTCCATGTCTGATGCAAGTTGTTCCACTCTATCAAATAATATGAAGTATTTCCAAGTGTATGGGTCTATTTTCAAGTTTAAAATTAGCCTTAGTGTCTACATATCATCTATGGTTCACCTACCTTGGATAGTCCTCATGCATATCACCTCTATATTGAAATACTAATGTTAGAGCATTCTAGTACTTTGAAGTTAGTATCATAGGTATTGTTTCTTAATGAAATAAGTATGATGGTATTATGTAAATCTTCCAAGTGTATGTATCCCTTAGAGTATATTTATTTAATTCATACTTCTCTCACTTTTCCCATAAGTAATCAATAGTATAGGTGATAAGCACTTCAAGACAAATTCAGGGAACTAGCCCTTAAACCTAGAGGTCTACTTTTATCCTAGGTAAATCCACATACCTAGAATAATTCCAATGTTTCCCAAATCTTATATTATGATTGAAAAACATCATCTGGGGTGAAATATTTGTTGACAACAATTACCAATATCCAAATCTTTACATATATTTTTTTCCATATCGACATAAACTAACATAAAAGAAAGGCCTTTGGACTATTTTACTATACTACATTTTTTACCACTTTAAAGTGTATAATTAGACATAAAATTGGTGTAATATCATGTATTTCAAAGTATAAAATAAAAATTATATCAAAAAATATATCTCTATCTTGGATCTTTGATTAATCTACAAAACCAATTTTTTCATAGATATGGGTGGTCAAAAAATAATAAATGTTGAAAGTTAAGAATAATTGTAACAATAAACCTCATTTTACTTTGGTATGAAATGTAAGTAACATGGGTTTTATATTCATTTAAGGATGAAAAATTTAGAGTTAATTTTGAATCCTAATGTTGTATGATATTGGTCCTACACAAACACATTAATTTTACATACTATGAATTGAATATTCTCAACCTATGAGGTTCATGCATTGAACCTATTTTGATGCATTATATTCATTATGTATTTTAAGGTCTTTTCCTTAAGATTATTAAATGGTATACTCCCATTCTGAAATAAATAGTGATAACATATAGCTCAATCCAATTTGGTTTGATTTTTTTCTTTTCACAAAAACATTAGTATTCTCTTGATTCTATTTCAATAATATGTCACGTAAAAATAATTCACTTGGATGTGTTTTATAACTATATTATATCTATTTAGTCTATCTTGGGATAATATTAAGTGTTCAATAACATAGACTATGTTGGATATTTTATGGATACTTTGTAGGTGTTACACCCCTTATAAAAAGTGCATGTTCTGGTGATCTTATATGTATTTTTACCTATATAAATAATATTGGTAATGTTATGATCAATTATTTTATGGGGAACCATTATGGTTTGTATTCTTGGCCCATGGTTTTGATACCCATGGTATTATGATATATATAAGGCGGTCACCTATTGATGTGCCTATATATATTCACATATGTAATAAGGGTAGAGAAAAATTGATAAGTATATTATTGTAGTGCAAGATGGTTAAGTTAATATGATAGTAAAAGATGTTATTGTGTTGAATTTTTACCCATAAGTTTTTCCCAAGGGAAATATTGTTTATTATGTAATATTCTCTATGTGAAATTTATCCTATTAAAATTTCACTTTAAATATTTTGTTAGTATCGCTTCTCTTATTATCAATCATTTTCTCTTTAGATTATTCTTATAATTTTTTTCATCAAGAATTTATAATTCATATAGTATTTATTATCTATAATTTTCACCATCAATGATAAATTTTAATTATGTTCTTAAGGATGGTGTATCAAGCTCAAGTGGAATAATTTCTTCGACACAATACATATATGTGGCATTTTAATACTTACCCTATATGCCCAAAAGTTTGGATACAATTTATTCCCCATTCTTATTCATAGTTTTATCTAAAATATTTGTGATAGTATTTTTTATGACATATTTCACCTCATTTTATAGTGAGTAACAAGGGGTGGAAAATGTATGCCTAATATTTCATTTTTCACAAAGCTTCTTAACATCATTATTTTTGAATGAGGAACCATTCTTCAAAATAATAGTTTAAAGCAACCAAATTTTTTATATAATATAATCCATGATTAATTTTCAAATATATAATCTCGTATTTAGTTAAAAATGGGGTTATTACACCCAATTGGTAAGATATTTAGTAGAAAAAATGATAAAATTATGGCCTCTTGAGGATTTTGGATTAATTCTACCAACTAGATCGAAGACCCATATGGAAAATGGACATGGTGAAATAATAGGTTAAATTATTTGAGAAGAAACATGTTTAATATTTGCATATCTTTAGCTTTTTTGGTATTTATTGATATATTCATAACAATCAGTATCCATTTTATTCCAATAATATCCCATTCTAATTAACTTTTAAAAAATCCATCTTCCAAAACATAAATGTAAAAATTATTGTCATGTGATTCTTTTAAGAAAAATTGAATTTCATTATGCTTCAAACATATAAGTATTTGGCCATAAAAATTTCTTCCAAAAAACACTTCTCTAATGATAATATATTTAACTACATTCTTTTATAACTACTTTTTATCATTCCTTCTATAATCTTGTGGTATTATACCTTCTAATAAGTAGTAGTAAATTTTAGAAAACCATTTTACATTATTTGTACCATGTTTTATTATAAATATATACAATGATTGTGGATTTTATGGTTAGATTATAAGTTTTTCTAAATTTAAATTATAAAACTATCTTTCTCATCATGGATATTGATAAGAACTAATGACACAACACAAATCATCACATCAACATGTTTATTATTCTATCTAAGATATTTTTAATTCCAAATTGATCAAATGCATCAAATTATGTACCATATATAAGGGATGGGATTATACTTTTTAGTTTTATTATCACTTATTACTTGACTGACTATAAGCTGATAATCTCCATGCACCTTGATATATTTTATTTTTAGTATTATTTTATTTTAAGTGCTAATATGATGATCTATAATTTTTAAAAGGATAGATCCTTAATAGAAAATTATAGACACAAATTTATTAACCATGTGGTAGACACTTAAATTATTAAAATGTAAATGGATTAAATTGTTTTTAACATATATTAGATTGAATTAGATTAATTCTAAACCATACACAACTAGAATGAAAAATAAAAGACACACACATAGGATTTTACTTGGATTGCTACTAAAAAATTGATTGAAGTGTAAATAACACATCTTATTGGTATTTATTTAATGAAATAAGTCAATTATAAATAACTACTAGATCATATAGCTCCCATTCCCTAATGTATATGATCTTACTTATGCTATGAGGAATAAATACAAGTAATATGAAATGATATAGTCATGGTTGATTGATCACTCACTACTATTCTCACCAATGTAGTATTACACTATTATAGATATCTAATCTTATCTCAATAATATAATACCAAAATATTATTTATAACTCCTTAGCTCACACCCCTTATGCATTTGGAGATGTCTCTTCAAATCCCACATGTTCTTGAAATGTACAACATGAAACCTTATTTGGGTGAAATCACTACTTCCCACATACCTGAAGTCTTAAAAACACCATGGAAGTTACAAAAACTATTAAGGTGGTTATATAACCATGTCATAACATTAAAAAATCAAACCATGAATTTTTTTAGAACCAAATACTCAATCTTTATACCTATTTTTTCATCAATCATTAGTATGTTTTAAGGAATTAAAATTTAATTTTACAACACTTCCATAGATAACTCAAATAATTCTCACCATACCCATGATACTTAGCATGAAAGTATATAATAAATTAACATCCAAATAAAATATCAATAAGGAAAATATTGGCTAGGCCAATATTCAAATTTTGATAAAAAGTGCAGACCTACCTATGCCCCCTCTATTATGGATAGTATTTATACTCACACTTAGTGGGGAATTAAATTTTAATGATTATCTTAGTACCATAAATTAGGATATACCACATTTCTTCCCATATCACCCTAATACCATGTTTTGAAGGTAGAGTAGTGATGTAGTTCTTGGTATGACCCTATAGAATTAAAGACATGGATAGGAAACCACAAAGATGGAGGTACACATTAGTTCATAAATTAAAAATATTCCTCATGTTTATTAACCATGATTTATCTATCGAGGTTTCATTCATCAAATTAGAGAGTTAAGTGCAAGACCCTAGATAGGGTTTCTATGTTCATTACCATTCCTAGAATCAAGGCTTATGTTTTCTTAAAGGTAAAAAATGAATGAAACTAGTGAAAACATAGTGTATCCTTAGTCAAATAAATATTAGAATAATGGATAAGTAACCAAAAAATTCCAACATGTAATGGATGACCCTAATTCATAGTTTCAAATAGGTAAAACTCCCAACCACTATTTCTAGCCAAGCTGGATTAGTTAGAATTAGTGTGCCTACTTTTCCATGAAACAAGATACTTTACATGATTATAATTTCATGTTACAAAATTATAAAAGTATCACATAAATTAATTTAATATTATAATTTGATTTTAAGGTTTCCAACATAGTCCAAGAATTTTAAGCTATAATTTTTACAATATTCACATTTCAAATTCATCTTATACTAATAAAAATAAAGTTAGTCATTCTTAGCAGTATCTATAACTATGCCTTATATCTTTTTTTTAATTCGATAAAAGTGGGTTTTTGAAAGGGCCCAAACCCTTGTACAAAAAAGAGATATAGATAAAATATGAAATAACAAGATAATTTAGTCCATATCAAAATAAAATAAGGAAAAATTCCATGTAGAGAGAAGGTTTTTTATGTACAACATGAAAAAAATAGCTATCAAATTGTAAAATTGTAGATAAAATACATCAAAGATAAATTAAAAGGAAATTTAAAATGAAAAGAGACAATTAAGGATTAAAAAAAATCTCATTATTCCTTCAAAAAAAATTATATGATCTTTAACCACATCCATATGAATAGTATTTTCATCAACTTCTTTGCCTTTCCTCTAAATTTTGGTTCTTTTGCTATAGACTCTTATTGGAATTACTCTTCTCTTATTCATACCATGATAAATGGTTAGAATGTTGGATGCACAGTGTTTCATCATCACCCTAATTACCATAAAAAAATTTAAACATATCATTGAGAGAGGTTTGATTTCCATCTTCATTATGAATCTTCTATTTTAGATTATTTACCTCTTATTCGAGTTCACAAATATTTCTAGTGGTGGACCAAATATATTTATTGAAAGGAACTATAACATGTAGTTTAGTATCTATCTAGTGACTAATGAAGAAGATAAATTCTCATTCCCAATCTCCAATTTTGAATCAAGAACTACTTAAGGATACTCTATTGAAGGAGTAGCTCCTTATCTAAATAATTGACCTTGGACTAAAGTTTTTACAAAGAGTCCTCCTTAAAACTAGTTTAATATTCATCATGCTTAGAGATGAAAGGATAAATGGATTGAGTGTTAACATTATTCTCCATTTCAACATTTTCATTTTATCGTGATCATCTCTCAGATTATCATGGATAATCTTGTTAGCCATGATGTTAGAGATATTTTTAAGTAAAGTTTAGACAAAGGCATATATGTGAATATTAAAAACAAGGTTAGGAGAATTGGGTTGATTGTTAGTCCAAACCTTATGATCCTTATCTAAAATATTAATTTTGGCTAAAGGAGCCTTGATACCAAAAATTTAGGGTTATGGAGATTCTTATCAAAAGATGACATGACCTAGTCAAAGTGACCAGCATTAGAAGGGACTAAGTCCACAAGAGTGACTTTTTAAAATTAATAGTCTTAGTAAATTAGTGCTTAGATTATTATAGGAGGAGGATAAGACCTTGATGTAGGGGGGCTTATATTTTACAATTTGGGTAACTAAAATATAATTATCAAGGGACAAAAAAAGGAAGAAAAGAATATTAACATTCAAAATGTGTCTGAAGGTTCAATTGGTATGAAAAGACACATTTGAACCTCCCCTCAAGTTTAATATACTTTAGGACCTAGAGTGACATGTTATCTCAGTGTTTTTGAAGAAAGCCTCGACTCAAATTTTCCTTACCTCTAAGAAAATATTTGGTATCTTCCTCTTTCATCTTCTTGGCCTTATAAAATTTTCCTTCCTCAATAAACACACTTCTAGAATTAACAATTCTATTTTTAAACAAACTAAAAATGAGGCCTTTAATAGTGACTTGTCTAATGTTCTATAATTTTTTGAATTTGTCAAAGAGCATAATGTCAAACCCTTTAATTTTTTCTCAAAATTTACCATTCCATTTATGTAGATAATGTACCACATGATGTAAATATGGTGTTAAGGGTTAAGAGGGTAGACTATTATATACACAAGGATGAATATAATTATTATAAACTAGGCCAATTAATTACAAACTTATATAAATGAATATTCTAAATTAAAATATTGAGATGTGATAAATATAGAAATTAAAAAATATAGAAGATATTATATTGATTTCAATTCCAAAGAGACATGATAATTAGCTAAATTTATGATGCATAGGTGGATCTAAGTTATACATAGGTATAAGTGCTTACGATCAGATTTTTGAATTATGTCTTTAGAATCATGGACAATACTACTAACCTTGGGAAACTACCATTGATGCTAATGTATATTATATGATGCTATTATCCAATAAAAAATATGAACTATATTTTTATGCAACCAACTTCATTGTTTTGGGGTTGTTATTACCTTTTTACTTATGTATTTAGATTTGGAAAATAGATTGTATATTTCTAATTATGGATCAAACCATAGCTCTTCAACCCTTGATGCATTTTCAAAAAATGGTTTAGAAGGATCATGGTGTTGATCTTACCTCAAAGATCCCTCTATCAATGAGCATTGCCTATATAGACAATACTCCAAATAGGACCTCAAACTTATGTATTTGTCCCCTATGTTTGGGAGTGTGTAAACAATGGTGTAATATGCTATATGTCAATGCATGAAATGATATAGCTTTTAAATTGAAAAATATCTCTCATGGGATGATCTTTGAATGCTTCATACATTTTATATGACCACTCATATGACTAATAGAAAAATAAAAATTAATAGGTAAAAATAACACAGTTGTGTGATTGATTAAATGAGCCTTGATAGGTTCTTTACTTGGTATTTTATATATGATGAATGAAAATGATTAGATTTGTATTTATATCACACCTTTTTAAAATATCTCATGGTAGGGTTTAATATTAAAATTTTGATGACCCATAGGTTTTGAAAAATTTACAATTTGGATGGCTTTTGAGTACTAGACACTAGATAAGGATCTGCACATTAGTGTTGATGTTAGTATTCTTCTATGTCTAGTAGTGTCCAGAAGGATAAAAAATAGTTGAGGATATCAAACTGATAGTGAAGGATGTATATCAAGTTTTGATATTTTTATAGAGTATAGGAGATCTGGGTCATCAAAATGATAAGGATCAGACTATAAGATAATCAATTTGGCATAGTGAGATGACAAATGTGAGCCTTTCATAAAAAAAAAAGGTCTAGAACTAAAGGTTAGAGACATGATTGGTTTTTTTTAAATGTACAAGACTGAGATGCTATAAATATTTAGTTTTAATAGCTACATTTCCTACTTCCCACCCCATCCATTTAATCTAGTAATGCATGATAAAAAAAATTTAGGTTAAAGGAAATAAAAGCACACATAGATGTGTAAAACACACTTTGTCTTTAATTGATCCCACTTTGAGTGTTTTTATAGTGTATGACCTATAACCAAGATCATGTGATAGTATAAATTAGTGCTTATAATATGAAATTTGAGAAAATTGAAATGCTTGAAAATAAAGAGAGTAAGGATTGAGTGCATATGTGTCAATGCAACCATGTTTTCCCTTGGTAAAGTTTTTTCCTTATGAAGCATTAGAGCTAGGAGAGGTTTAGATATAAACTTTGGATACTTGAAGAGGGACATTTGTAGGTAATAATACCTCAATATGGTGCAAGGATGAGTTGTGACATGGTCATTAAGAATACTAAATATCAATTGCACAACTCAAGTGTGAATATATAATCTAATGAGAGTGAGTTATTTAATCAAATCATATTGAAAATAAGGTTAGGATGGGTGACTTAGTAAACCAAAATTATAAATATAACCAACTAATAAAGACAAAAAAAGGTTTGATACAATACTTCTTAGTGTAAAATAGTACTTCTTGGGGATACTAATTTGGAGAAATAATTGGGATTTTTTCAATTTTTGGTGCACTAGCATGGTATATGCACCTACAATATGTCTCAAATTAAAGTATATGTGTCACAAATATAAAAATATCTATTTAAAATCTTGTGAAAAACTAGTGCAATGTATAGGATTTTGACCCAAGTGTATATATTGATCATGTAACTATACTAGATATTGTGCAAGTGTGGAGGTCATATCTTTGTGACATGCCCCCACTAAAATATGGAGATATCAAGTGTTGAGTAAGTGTGGAAGTAATTTATTTATTATATACCCCCACTAAAATCTATAAACTATGTAAATGTGGAAGTGATGCCTTTATGACATGCCACCACTGATATACTATCATCAACCTTGGGACACTACCATCGATTATGATATCTATTATAGGATGCTACTATCTTATATGGAATATAAAATAATTTATGGTGTGAAAAAATTCATTTTTATGGGGTTTTTATCACCTTATTATTGATGGATTCATATCTATAACATAAAGTATATATGTCTAATTATGGATCAAACCCTAGCTCTTCACCCTTGGGATGTGTTTGCCAAAAATGGGTTAGTGGGATCATGGTGTTGAGCTAACCTCGATTACCCATATTTCAATGAGAACTACTTATGTATACAATACTTTAAGGAGGGCCTCAAAATTATGTAGTTGTCCCCTATGTGTGGGAGTGTGTGTGAACAATGGTGTAATATTCTATATGTAGATGCATGTAATGATATAGATTTTAACTTGGATAATACCACTCATGGGATAATATTTATATGATTCAAAAAATTTATATGAATGATTTTATGATTGATAAAGAAATAAGGATTAATAGGGTATAATAACTTAGTTGTGTGATTGATTGAAAGAGCCTTGGTATGTGCTTTACTTGGTATTTTATAGATGATAAATTAAAAGACTTAGATTTGTATTTATATTGTAACTTTTGAAAATATATCATGGTAAGGTTAAATAATAAAAATAGGTTGACCCATAGGTTTTTAATAATTTACAATTTTGATTATATTTGTGTATTGGACACTAAATAAGGATCTAGACACTAGCATTGATGCTAGTGTCCCTTAATGCTAATGTCCCTTTATAGTCGATAGTGTCTAGAAAGATAAAATAAAGTTGAGAATATGAAACTGATAGTGAAATATGTATATCAAGTTTTGAGCTTTCTATATATTATAAGATATATAGGTCATAAAAATGATAAGGTTCATACTATAAGATAATAGCATAATGATATGGTGAATGTGAGCCTTTCAATAATGAGAAGGTCTAAAAATAAAGGGTAGAGCCCTGATTGATATTTTTAAAATGTATAAGAATGAGATGTTATAAATATTTAGTTTAAGTATCTACATTTATAACCACCCAACCCCCTCCCTTTAATCTAGTAATTCATAAGGATGAAATTAGGTTAAGGGAAATAAAATAACACATGGGTGTTAAATATAATTTACCTTTGCTTGATCCCACTTTAAGTGTTTTTATGGTGTATTACCTATAACCAAGATCATGTGATAGTATAAATCATTTCATATAATATTAAAGTTGAGATAATTGAAATGCTTTAGAAGAAAGAGAGCAAGGAAGAAGTACATGTGTGTTAATGAAACCATGTTGTCCCTTGGTACTTTGACTTTTTAAAGATGTTTCCTTAAAAATTATTGGAGTTGAGAGAGTTTTAGACATAAACATTTGATAATTTAAGAGGTATATTGGAAGTTATTATTCCCTAAATATGGTGTAAGGATGAGTTGTGACATGGTCATTAAGGTCACTAAATATTAATTGCACAACTCAAGCGTGAATATATAATTTGGTGAGAGTGATTGATTTAATCAAATCATCATACAAACAAGGTTAGGATGTGTGATTAAGTCAATCCAATATATAAATATAAATAATTACTATAGATAAAAAGGGTTCAATACAATACTTCTTGGTGTAAAATAATGTTTCTTGGGGATAATAATATGGAGATATAATTGGTAAATTTTTCAAAAGCTGGTGAACTAGCATGGCTTATGGACATCTAATATGTCTTAAACTAAAGTATATGTGTCACATATATAATAATATATATTTAAAATATTTTGATAAATTAGTGAAATGTATAGGATTATAACCCAAGTGAATATCTGAATCATGCAACTATACTAGAGATTATGCAAGGGTGGAGGTCACATCTTTATGACATGTCCCCACTAAAATTTGGAGATACTAAGTGTTGATCAAGTTTGGAGGTCATGTATTAATTACATGCCACCACTAAAATATGTAAATTGTTTAAATGTGAATTTCATACCTTTATGACATTCCCCCATTGGTATGCCCCATCCCCACCCCCTTAAGGTGAGGGTAATATATTATGGTAGGTACCTTACCTCCAAATGATTAGGTAATTAAATAATCTCTATGTGAATCATGTATCATATAGGATTACCATTTATAAATATATATATATATCAATGAAGCTCATAGTACGTGAGCACATCAAGCTTTAATATATAACATGGGTAGAGGAGAGGTCTAGAATATATATGCACATATATCATGTGTCAGTGGTATGACTGTATCACACTCAAATATACATGAAAAATATATGTTTATTTAAATTAAATTATATTCTATCTAATAACATGAATAAAAAAACATAAGTGTCAATGAGCTAGTAGACATGAGAACATTTTTGTATTTTTGAATTATTTGAAAGGTTTTATATTTTTTGAATATTTATAAAGCTAGGGCTAGCCCAATATCCCATCTAAGGGATGTTCATATTATTCTCTATACTCAAAATATGGTGAATCATATTAGAAATATTTCTGAGTACGTATAAGTGTTGTATATGGATATATAGAGTTGGTAATAATTTATGTATGTCTCGTAGGAGTATGTGGTCATGAATTATTTATAGTAGAAGTGGTGGTTAATGAAACCCATTATTGATAATTTTTTTAATTATTTTGAGTTGCACTAATTGGAACATTTCTAATTTCTCTATGTAACTAGGTATGTTATGTATGTGTAGATTAGGATTTTGTTGAATCCATTGTATACCTTTGGTGCAAAGGTCTCTCAAGTATAAGCCACCTAGGAAAAGAGGATTTCCTATTACTTACCCTTTCATGGATTATTAAACTTATTAGGTTTGATAAATAGTTCTTTGGGAATTAAATTTTATTGTTCATGTGGATGTTCATATAGAATGCCTAAAATTTTGGCTACCCTATTATTATGAATGTATTTAATATATCCATGTACTATGGAAGGTATTGTGTATATTTTATGTATACAAGGTCATCTGAATAACATATCAAAGACTCTTATGTATGGTATAAATGAAAAGTTAGTAACCACATGTGTTGGACCAACCTATAAAGGTAATTTGGTATCAAAAATAATGTGTTGTGATGATCCATCGAATGAAAAAGATTGATGGGTATAAATCATAATGTGTATATCTGAAATGTGCAAATAACATCATGGTACATAGTTCTCATTAGCATAATTATTAAACATAACACTATGTATTGGTTGAAGATCAAGGTATGATCAAATAAATAACGAATGAAGATCTAAGTCATCAACTATAATTTCATTGTCATCAAAGGAAATAGAAGGTCACTAAACCATAGGAGGTGTTATGCATGTATAAGTGTCAATAATACCATAAAATATGTGCCCATAATGTGGTGAAGGAGGATGTGAATGATATGCAATTTTCACTTATGGGTCTTTCTTAGAATGATCTTGTAATGGATTGTTGTATATCTTATGGTTTTGATGGTCACTAGGTTGTGAAAAAGAATCCTTTAGAGGATCATAAAAGGTAATTTGTTGGTTATCAATTGGGTCTTGGATATTATGTTTTAATGTATAACATCTATTTATGGAATACCTAGGGCCTTGATGATAGTCACAATATGTATTAGCAGCATATCATTGCATTAAATATTGACTCATATCATCTCTATATGATGATGGAGAGATATGAGATCAAACTCCACAAGATTCTTAAGTAGTGAAGTTAGAGACTCAGGGAATAGTTTAAATTGTATCTTAGGTGAATTGGATAAGATAAGGTGATTAGGTTATTTTAACACTGAATTAACCATTATAGTTTTTTTTTTAATTTTTAGGTTATATAAGTTGTACCTTGTAGCTTGGTTTGATATAAAACTTTGTATAATATGTAGTTGGTATTTTTTACATAGTTAAGCTTGTTTAAGGAAATAAATTTCATTTATCAATATTGGACAATATGGAATAAGTCATACAAGTATTTGAACTTATTAAAAATAATAGACTCGTAATAGGGAAAACAAACTTTCCTTAAATATGTCTTGAAGCTCTTTACCTATTATTAGATTTGTTATTTTTGCTAACATTTTTTATGCATTGGCATGTCCATTGATAGGTTCATAATTTAATTGTTTGATCTTAGTAGTTTGTGCATATGAAATATTTTTAGTGATGTTGATATATGAAATGTGCTTGAAACTAATCCACTAGGGGTTTGGATGCTTTCACTGATTGGATTGGTAAGTCATAAAACTATCTTAAAGCATAGTCATTTAAGATCCTTGGAAATAATTTGGTCAAAATTTTATCATTTGAAGAATAATCAAGGAATGTTACATATAAATATTAGAGATTTTGTTCAGGATCACCCTTTCCATCATAAAATGTGAACTTGGGTGCAATAAAACCAATCAGAAAAAGCATGCAAAGACATCTCAGGTGCTATATTTTGTGAATAAATAGATTGAGTTTATTTCAAAGAATTTTCTTCAATGTTGATCACCTTAGCTTCCAAAATTTTTGTAACCTAGAGAAGAGTTTGTACTGTAGACCCATTTGGGTTAATAGTTGAGATTAGAGAAGCCACCAAATGGGATGAAAACACCACTTGTGTTGATGTAGGCATTGAAAATGGTATTTAAGTTTAAGCATTCATTATCTTAAAAGTAGATGTAACAATAGGACCTTGGTCCTAGGGGAATAATGGTTTGAAGACATAGATGTAGGAATCAATGATGTGATCAAGGGGAGGGATAATTAATTTATACATTTTTTTTTTTAGCTTACAATATTGTATTAAGGATATTATGGATATATTCAATATTTTCATGAATTCATTATCTAAATAATGCAATAGATTTAACTTGTTCTTGGCAAACTTGTTAATTTTCATTATGCTCATGTGTTTCATTATCCTCATGATCATATTCATCTTCTATGAAAAGAATTTAGTATGTGGCTCATTGACATTATTTTCACTCTCATTATTAACAAAATTTGGCATGGTATAGGTTGATAAATTTTAGGTGTCCCAAAGGGAAGATCAAGATTTTCAATAGGAATACCACCTAATCTAGGACTATGCCTAGGTTCCATAAAAATGACATAACAAATGTGAATAATTAAAATAATAAAAAAACTTAGGAGGCTAAAAACCTTAGATAAATCTAGGATTTAAATGAAAAATCATAGTGATCACATTCGCCAAATGTTTAACCCTTTTTAGAAATATGGTGTTAAGGGTTAAAGGGGTAGAATAACATATACACAAGAATGAGTAATGTCAGGCATCTAGAACAACAAACATGCTCTGATTCTAACTGTTAAGAACCCAAGGAAGCACCATTGATTACCAAGCAACTAAACATGTGGAAATAACCAAAATCACAAGTAACTAGAATTCAAAAATAACATAGAATATGAGAGACAATACACAATTGTATTAATACTCTTACAGAAAAGAATTACAACCAAGAAGATGCCACAGTTCTTCTTCACCTTAAAAAAGCTTCCCACACCTCAAGTGTACAGTAATTCACCTACAAGAGCTCACTCTCTCTTATGGTACCAACACACAACTCAAACACAGAGTTGGTGTTCACCTCCAACCAGTCAGTATCACTACTACCAGTACACAAGTGCTCCATGCACTCCACAAGTGCTCCACACACTCCAAGTACTCAACGTACTCCAATTAGATCTCCCATGAACTTGAAACAACCTGTAACTCAAATGATCTTACTTATGGAAGGAACTACCTTGCCTTCCTCTTTGCTCTCTGATGTGTTGCTGTCGCCTTTGATCTTGCTGCCACTTGCAGATCTCCTTTGACCTCGCACACACACCTATTACCATGTAGATTTATCTAAACCTTAAAAAACCCTTATCCTTACCTCACCAAGTCCTTATGATTATCCAAACTAGTACCTTGGTGGATCTTCTCCCTGATCTAGCACACTTGCAAACCAACCTGATCATACACACTCAGCACCCCTGTGGAACTAGGAGGAACACCCTTGCTCTCTTCACACACAAAAAGAGTTAACTTTGCTCAACTCAACTAACACCCTTTACAATATAGCCCATGAGTCTATTATATAGATCCCATGGATATAATAATTAGACATCTAATTACAATAATTAGATCCACAGCTTCTATTCTATAATTGGCTCTTAACATGCAAACACTCAGTTCGTTAACAAACTGTTCATGCAACTGACAGTTCTAGAACTGCACAGGTGATCGACGTCGGTCCCTATCTGCCTGGAGGTGACTGACATGGACCGACTCTTGCCGACATCAATTGCATTCCTATCCACCACTAGATGATGTCGATCGGCCTAACCGATGTCGGTGACTGTGACACTCAGCAACCTCCTTCCTTGTTTGCATCAGTGAATCTTTTAGCTCCATAACCTAACAATCTCCCACTTGGAGATAAACAATTGCACTTTACCTATACCTATACCCCATCTAATCTATATCCTAGCTTGTATCCCTCTTCAAGCTCCATCTTGAAGACCACCCACCAAAAAGCCTATGGTGCACATCCTATCATCCAAGTAACCTGTCACATCTGCATCTATAAACACATGTAGAAAAGAACTTGACCCTACATAGCATGTGCACCTACTACTAGTCCTTCTTAGACACCTGAGAATCCATTGAACTGCCCTCTAGTGCTTCTTTCTTGGATCAACTCTAAACTTTCTGACAGCTCCCACTGTGTGGGAAACCCAGGTCTAGTACGCATGTACTTAACCTCATCATGTGAATCAGGACACTACTCATAGAACTATCCAACCATTGGCATGCTAACCGGTCTCACACAATCATCTGGAGACAAAATCAACCTGTGATCTCCATGTCTCTAGAACACACTTAGGCCAAAGAATTTTGATACTCCAAATTCCTCATGACATACCACTGAACTAACTTTACCTTTAGCTCAGCAACCCTGCATGTGTGACCCTGCATCAAGCAAACACACAACATAAAGTAATAGGATAATGTTGCGACTCATCATCCACATGGTAAAGAAACCATAGTAGTTACAATGACATTGACTAAAGCCATGCTTTGTCATCCACCTGTCAAACCTGTACCACTGTCTTGGAGCTACCTCAAGACCATATGACCTAGCCTTCTGTCTCACATGTCTATTCACTCTATTCTTCAACTAAGGAATCCATTCATCTTTCAGTACTTTCATACTGGCTGACAACCCTACCAAATCTCCCATTTGGTTTTGCATCCTAATCATGCCATGCTCCCACTCTTTCCTAGATCCTTCCTACTCTGCAGTGAGAAACGAGTATAAAGAAGAGGAACAACAAATTTGAGGCTTACTTACCACTTTTAGTCCTCCATATGGGCATTTGAGACTCCTTGACAGCTTGTTGTCCACCCAAAATCCATTACAGTGACTGACCTCGATCACCACACAATCTACATCTGATCGATGTCAGTTCCCATGCGATTGTCCTTTCTGTCGACACTAGTTTTTTGACCGACATCGGTCTTACCTGGTCACCGATGTCAGTTCCCTAACCGACGCCAATAGCCAACCTACCTGACACCACCAGCTTTGGTCTGCACATGACTGACATTAGCACCTATCTATTTGACACTAGTTCCCTTTGATTGATGTTGATAACTGTGTTCACCTGTGAGTAATGACTTTTTACCCGTAAGCTCTCCATGGATCAAAACCTTGTCCAAACTGCCCTACTCAGAAGTATCCAACCCCATCCACTGAACTCTATCCATCATCTCCTCCAAGAAAACTAAGGCTTTCCAATTCTTAAGTCTATCAAACACATCTATCTTTCACTTAAGAACATGCATCTCCTTCTTGCTCATGTGACCAAGCCTACAAAGCCATGTCTTTGCAACAGAAGAAGAATTAATAATATAAGCAAGTAAATAAAGAGTACCTGTTTTCTTACCACCAGCTAATTCAAGTGCATCTACTGTGAGAGTTTCTGTGCATCTCTCATCACCCAACTTTCTTGAAGAAATTAGCCACATCTTCAAGCCTGAGACTTGCATGACCTCCTTCAACACCCATGTGTTGGACGCCTACAATTTTAGCTTCACTTCCCCTTTGCCAATTCTTTGGCAAGGCACACCAACTCCTAAATAAATCTTTCCAAAGTCTCTAAAGACCTTAACATGTAAAAATACTCTATTTCAAGCTGCATGGAAAGAGGCAACATAATCTATAAGACAAGATTCTACTTTATCCAAGAAACATCCTAGAGCATCTTGTGTAACAACACCTGCAACATCTGCTTCTTCAGTTCCTTCATGCTGATCTCCCACCAACCAACAATATTTCTTTACCTGCTCTTTCTTTCCATAACACCGTAATTGGCCATTCATGCTTTTCAATTCCTCCATTCTTAGCTTACTTTCTTCTGACATTGCTATGCTCCCACTCAATCAAAAACCCTTGAGAGTGACCTGTAATCAAACACAAAACCTGCTCCCTGCAACCTTAGCTTTGATACCACTTGTCAGGCATCTAGAATAAAAAACATGCTCTGATACCAAATGTTAGGAACCCAAGGAAGCACCATTGATTACCAAGCAACTAAACATGCGTAAATAACTAGAATCACAAGTAACTTGAATTCAAAAATAACACAGAATATGAGAGACAATACACAATTATATTAATACTCTTCCAGAAAAGAATTACAACCAAGAAGATGTCACAGTTCTTCTTCACCTTACAGAGGATTCCCACACCTCAAGTGTATAGTAATTCACCTACAAGAGCTCACTCTCTCTTATGGTACCAACACACAACTCAAACACAGAGTTGGTGTTCACCTCCAACCAGTCACTATCACTACTGCCAGTACACAAGTGCTTCACGCACTCCATAAGTGTTCCACACACTCCAAGTACTCAACGTACTCCAAGTAGATCTCCCATGAACTTGCAACAACTTACAACTCAAATGATCTTACTTATGAAAGGAACTACCTTGCCTTCCTCTTTGCTCTCTGATGTGTTGCTATCACCTTTGATCCTGCTGCCACCTACAGATCTCCTTTGACCTCACACACACACCTGTTACCATGTAAATTTCTCTACACCCTGAAGAACCCTTGTCCTTACCTCAACAAGTCCTTATTATTGTCCAAACTAGTACCCCGGTGGATCTTCTCCCTGATCTAGCACACCTACAGACCAACCTGATCATACACACTCAGCACCCCTATGGAACTAGAAGGAACACCCTTGCTCTCTTCACACACATAAAGAGCTAACTTTGCTCAACTCAACTAGCACCCTTTATAATACAGCCCATGAGTCTATTATATAGATCCCATGCATACAATAATTATACATCTAATTACAATAATTAGATCTATAGCTTCTAGTCTATAATTGGCTCTTAACATGCAAACACTCAGTTCATTAACAAACTATTCATGCAACCAACAGTTCTGAAACTGCATAGGTGACCGACATCGGTCCTTGTCTGCCTGGAGGTGACCAACATTAGCTGACTCCTACCGACATTGGTTGCATTCCTTTCCACCACTGGCTAACGCCGGTGACTGTGACACTCAGCAACCTCCTTCCCTATTTGCATCAATGAAGATTTTAGCTCCACAACCTAACAAGTAAGACTAGTTTAGAGAAAGCCAATTAATTGCAAACCTAGATAAATGAATGTTATAAATAAAAATACTAAGATGTGCTAAATACAAAAAGTACCAAATATGGAAGATATTATATTAATTTTAATTCTAATGAGAAATGATATTTAGCTAGATTTATGAAACATATGTAGATATAAGTTATACATAGGTAAAAATATGCATAATAAAGATCATAAGGTGATCATTGGATTCTATAAATGATGTTTTTAGAACCATAAGCACTATCATTGATATTGGGATACTACCATTGATATTATTATATGTTCTGCAATGCTACTCTCTAGTACATAATGTGCACTAGATTTTAATGCAACTAACTTCAGTGTTCTAGGTTTTATGTCACTTTTTAATGATGTATGTATATATATATATATATATATATATATATATATATATATAGAACATAATATGTATATGTATGCTTATGGATAAAACCTTATCTCTTCACCCTTGGGATGTTTTTTCAAAAAATGGTTTAATGGGATCAATTTTTTTAGGTGACCTAAAAAACCCCTCTATTAGTGAATGCTTCTTACATAGCCAGTACTCTAAGGAGGGCCTTAGACTTATACAGTTATCCCCTATGTATTGAAGTGTGTGTGAATAATGTTGTAATATGATATATTTAAATGCATGCAATGGTTTAGATTGTAACTTGAGAAATACCACTCATGGGATGTTATTTGAATGCTTCAGACGTTTTATATGACTAATAAATAAATAAGGATGAATATGGAAAAATAAATTAGTTGTGAAATTGATTGAATGAGCCTTGGTAGGTGCTTTTATTGATATTTGATATATGATAAATGAGAATGCTTAGATTTTTATTTATACCACACATTTTGAAAATATCTCATGTTAGGATTGAATAAGAAAAATATGCCAACCCATAGGTTTCAAATAAGTTTCTATTTTGATGAATTCTGAGTATTAGACATAGATAAGGTTCTTGACACTAGCATCGATGTTAGTGTTGCTCTATGGCTAGTAGTGTCCAAAAGGATAAAAAATAATTAAGGATCTAAAACTGAAAGTGAAGGATATATATCAAGTTTTGAGTTTTTTGTACAGTACATGAGATCTAGGTCATTGGAATGATAAGGGTCAGAATATAAGATAATCAATTCAACATAGTGAGATTGCAAATGTGAGCCTTTCAAAAGTGGGAAGGTTCATAATTGAAGGTTTGAGTCTTTCTTGGTATTTTTAAAATGTACAATAAATACATGCTATTAATATTTAGTTTTAGTATATACATAAAAAAAATCATAAGTTCACCATACATCATTTAATAAACAATAGAGTTTTCCATAAAGAATCATAAAATGTTAAAAAATCATAACTCTATCCATCTTATCAACCTTTAGACATAATCTTAACTTTAAAGTGTAAATTTAAGTTGGATATTAAGTTTTATAAGCATTTTCACATATATAAATAGCTCGATTGATTCAATAAAGAATAATGAAAATAATCAAGTACTTACAAGTTTTTCTATAAGGAAATAGAGTGTGGAAAGAATCCCATTACAATGTTCATCATGTCATCACATTTAATTCAAATACATTAACATAGTGAGCACAATGAAAATGAATAATAGTTTTTTCATACACCATATGATACTTACAATCATGCTTTTCTCATTAGTTAATGTAATCGAGACAAAGATAACACTATTATTAAAGGAATCATAAGTAGCACCATCAACAACCCTATTCTAGTTCAACCATAGTTTTCATAGTGAGTATTATTTATAATTCAAAACACTAGCATACCTATTATAATTTATAATCTATTATCTATTTAAAAAAATACAATGAAGTATGGAACTTAGGTTGGGTAATCACCCTCCTTAAATGTGAATTAAGATGTGATTAGAATCCAAGAGTTGTGTTCACATAATTAATATATAATGCATGTAGTTTTAATGAGTTAAAACCATGTAATGTTGAAAGAAAAATAATTAAAATACCCAAAATAAAATCATGCTTAGCATAACTCATAATTCCATTCCAATCACAAGAAAGGTAAATATAACAAGGTTGATTGTCTATCTTTCAACTGAAAGAAAAAAACATAAGGATTGAACTTATCCATAAAAAATCAAGAGGTTATTATCAAAATTAGGGTACAAATGATCCTCCTTGAAGTGATTTATATTTAATAAGTAATTCCCTACATTTTTCCTATTTAGTTTTTCCAAACAAAAATAAATATCTACATCAAAATAACTACTCTTTTATACCAAGATAAAGAGTGTCATAGTACAAGTAAAGATTACATGCTCATAACAAGAAATTTTGAAATTTTATTATAAGATCAACTAGAAAAATAGGTTTGTATTAAATGAGTCCATTCTTAAACATAATATTCATACCATTTATTTCAATAAATCAAAAATTAAGAATCTTTTTAACATAAAAGAAACTTTCTAGTATATTAAAAGATAAGTGTCCATAATTAATCATCATAACCTCAGTTGGGTTTACTCTTCTAATAATTCATTCTTTTATTGTGTATAAATTGAATAAAAGTGAAATTTTATAAAATTACCCCCCATTGGTGGCTCCTACCACTCCAAGAATCATCATGGTAATGTATTATTCCCCTAAGAAAAATAACATCACTATAAAAGTATATGAAATCAATGTGTGTGTGTGTGTGTGTGTGTGTGTGTGTGTGTGTGTGTGTGTGAGAGAGAGAGAGAGAGAGAGAGAGAGAGAGAGAGAGAGAGAGAGAGAGAGAGAGAGAGAGAGAGAGAGAGAGAGAGAGAGAGAGAGAGAGAGAGAGAGAGAGAGAGAGAGAGAGAGAGAGAGAGAGAGAGAGATCCACCATGTATTAAGCTTATCATGTTTATAAAAATGAACAATGAAGATGTGAAAGCAAATAACATCATGGTGAGCTCACCATTAATATTTGCATCCATCTATAGAATTAAGAAAAAACAAAAATCTAATCCACTCATTGATAATATAAAATGGATTAATATACCTAGGGTTTCCATTTTAGAATACACTTCACCAAATAGAAACATAAAAATTTGCATACATTCAACAAGAATGAAACAATAGAGTAATCAATAAAGGTAATGTTGGAAAAATAAGGATGTAAATGAGGAGAATTTGGAGTAAGAAAGGATATGAAGGATATGTAATGGAATTAAATGCCATATTAAAAACCCCATTTATTGCATTCCAACACTTAATTCTCCATGCCTACCCAAAAATATCCTTGTGATAAACACCATTAGCATTTCTATAGAAATAATTTAACAAGTTGTAGTAACAAGGAAAAATAAAATAAAATAGCCAACTTACTTCTCATATTCAAGGTCTACTTATAAAATACAAAAGTTTTTAAATTATGCTAGAATGCCTTCTTGCCTTTCTCTTCTTGTTTCCTTCCTAGTTGCTTTCCAATAACTATTCAAATAGACATGCCACAACCTTCATTATCATATTTTGAGTTTTCTTAGGATTTTGACTAGAGTGGTAGATAAAAATGACAATGTTTCCATAAACTAGTTCATGGAAAGGGGTCCCCTAATGAAAAATACTTCTCCACTATCTAAAAATGTATAAATTATTTATTTTTCTAATTTTTTTCTCTCCACTTTCCATGTATTTTTTAATTCAAGTCCACATTAACCATCATTTAAATTTTAAATCATTAAAACCTTTTTTACAAAGATTCTAAATCATGTGCCTTATAAAACAAATTCATACAACTATTTTTGGGTCTCGAACCATAATTCACCATATCATTATAATCTATTTTAGCATTATGTGATATTTAAGATATATATGCCATAAAAACATATTATCCCTTATTAATAGTCTCACTAGAGAGTAAAGTTAACTTTTAACACATGTTTATCCCCTTTTTTTCCTCTTTTAATGTAAGGATGAATACACTTTAAATTTACTTCTTTGTTTATTAACACATGACATTAATTCCAAACCATTGATCATAACTAATTATATACCACCCTTATATAGGGAAACTATAAATGTGTAACAAAACAAGTAAAGTACACATGTCACTAGCTTGAGCAAAGTACAAGACAACAAAAACAAAGATGGAACAAATAAGTATCTCTCTCACCTCATTCTATATCATTTACTTACATAGCAATGAAATTATCCTTAATTTACTCCTTTACTACCAAACCTAGTTCATCCTCATTGGATGGTACCATGTGAAACATACATAAGACCAATAGTACTTGAACAAAAAAAATGAATATAGAAATTTATTTCAGCTATATAACTAAATAAAAATAGTTTAAGTTAAATGAAATCATTAAAAACACTAATATGTATTATCTAAAAATTTAAATAGATAAAGGTAAGCATAAAAAACTAGTACAAGTTAGTTTTAAAATAACAAGTGGTATTATTGTAAAGGTTTAATGTTTACTTATTTAGGAGGTTAAAACCTAGGATGTTAAAAAATATTAGTTGATGTAAGTGGCAATTTGTAACTACCCCATAAAAATAGTAATGGTTTTGTCACCATGTAATAAATACTATTTTTTTAACCTTGTAAATTAACTAAAATAGATTCCATGGTTTTTGTTGGATTTTTGATGAAGTTGCTAGATATTTATAGATCATACCTCCAATTTTTGGTTGCTTTTTATCCCAGAAATCTTACTTAATAATGATACATAAAATGATTTATTCCTCTACCTTATCATATTTTTTTAAAATTCTTCTTATTAGTGTTTGGCCTTGACCCCAACCTGCCAATGTTCTTGGGCCTTACATTGGTTTATTTATACCTCGCCATACATTTTTACTTGCATCCCCCTTACATGATATCAAGGATATGTTATTATCAACCTCAAGGAACTTACTTAAACCAATAATTTTTCAACATCATTTTCATCCTATGAATGATATGGTTTCATATGTTTTTCTTTCAATGAAAGAGATGAGTTGATTTCCAACCTCTACTATGGAAATCTGATTGGATTTGTGTGAAAAATACCATGCCTCTACTATGGTGATTTTATTATGGAATTTATTAAATAAAATATCCAATGATGCTCTCTTATTGATTTTAGAGTTTATCATATGCTCTTTTATTAATTTTAAGGTTGACCATGCATCTATGATTCTTTACTAGTAGAATTTATCAATACTTATCCTATGATGTTATTGCATATTCCTATTTTAATGAAAGATATGATTCCTTCCTTATCCTATGAAAAATATGGAATAATAACCTCTCACCGACTTTGTTCTTCCAACCTTTGATTCTATCTACAATTTATTGATGCTATGGCCCCACTATGATTATTATACATTGGTGTTCACTCATGGATAACCCATGATTATTGGATACTAGTGAAATTGCTTCCCAAATTTTGTCCATTCATGATTATAGAGTTTTTAAGCATCTTAATCCTATTCAATAAAATAATTATTATTTATCAATTGTTCCTTACCTAATGAGTAAGGAAATGAGTTGTTGTCACAATTTTTTTATTATATGAAATAATATTTTACAAACTCTTATGATGCCTATATAATATAAAATGGTTATTGGATAATTTACATTACTTATTCCTTCTAAAAAATTGATATATAGGAAACATACCATTAATAAAATTACTAAATTTCCCAAATGTATGTTACAAAAAATGGATGATGTTTGGAATGAGTCTTCCCCAACTATAATTACCCACTTGATTCCATTATAATAACAATGAAGAAAGATTGATACACTCTAAAATATTGGAATTTAGTCAAATTAAAGACTTAATCATTATTATGATGCTCTTTTAGCTATAATTTGATTTCTAAAGTAATGTTATTATTTCTAAAAGCTACTCTCCAATAGTATCCTCTTGTTTCTAGAATTTGATGTTCAACTTCATGTTGTATTTGATTGTTCTCATGGAATTTCTCCTTTACCACCTTTATCATCCTTTCTATGAAATAAAATAAGTGATGAGTGATATAAATAAAAAACATGTTATTTTTTTTCACATACTTATTACTCCCAAGTGTCTTTATTTTACCTTATTTACCTATGATGAATCCAACACTTATCATATGTACTCTACCAGAAAATGGAAAATACACGCTTTGAATATAAAAACTAAAATGATAGCCAATGCTTGTACATTTAAATAAACTCAACATATTATCATTTGAAATTAATGTAAATATTCAATCTAAGTATCAAATTAAATTCCATTACCATTAATTTATTACAATGGTTATGAAGGACCACATGAAATTTTTTCTCCCCTAATATTTTGTATTTTGGTAGACATTTTTGCCCCTCTTGTTTTTGGTTGCCCAATATTTTATCTACCTTCTTTTTGTAAATATGTGGATGTAGTTTCCAATAATTTTCATTCTAATTTCAACTAACCTTAAAATGAGTACCTAAATTATTAGTCTTTCACATGCTCATATCAAGTGGTTCCTTACCTCCTTGGAGTTTGTCTTAACATTATATGTTTTTCATTATTGAAGAGTGGATTACATATTTAAAATATCTCCTAAAGATCTTAGGCTCCTTAGTGATGCATTATTTTATTTTTAGGTTTCCCCTATGTTTGCTTCTCTTCCTTCTTTAAATTTTAAGAAGTGAAGTTGGTGAAGTATAATCTCTCCAAATCCTATTTTATTATGTATCATGTATATGGAATGGAAATGAAATTTCCTCTTCCTCATGAATTTTTGGCTACCCTCTCTTTATAATTATTTATTTTTCCTCTTGAGGTGGACACATGTTTCCCTCTTCTTCTCTTGATTGTTTCTTGCTATTTGAAGACATCCTAAAATCATCTTGAGGCTTCATAAAGATGATTTTAGTAAAATATTTACCTTTTTGATGTGGTCCTTGGTGTGTAGGTAACATTAAGTCCTCCTTATTCAAATATTCTCTAATTGAAGTCATGTTGGATAATTTACAAATCTTTGGTTTACCGTACCATAAGCATTCATATTTATTTATTTCCTCAACCATGATGGGATTGATGATTCCTTAACCATCCTTTCCAAACCCTCTTCCATCATAAATGCTTCTCAAAATTTCAAATGGATTTATTCAATGTGATAATGGGAGATAAATAAAATTTGATGGAATGATCAACAAATTTGAGAATATTTAAAAGAGGCTAGTCCCCTTTTCTGGATATACTCTTTTCTCCTTTTAATTGCTTCAACATATTGTTGGATATTTGCCTATAATTCCTCTTTTATCAACAAATATTTTTGAAACTCTTCCATGACTCCCATGAGAAATTACCCATGATTGAACGATGTTACTTGAAATATATCAATATATGGTTTCAATTTCTTCACATGCGTTCTCAACTATCCAATTTGTTCTTGTAATCATAAATGTACTCTTACAATTCCTTAAGTTTTATTCCCAAGGATTTATTCATGGATTGCCAATGCAACCATAGATTCATACGACACATTTTTGAATATTTCTACATATTATATTTATATACATAAACTCCTATGTGTTAACAACAACCCTCTACAAGTCACAAGGAACTTTCTACTCTATTATCAATTATATATACTTTCCAAAGGATAGAGCCTTAATATAAAACTACAAACATAAATTATTACCCATTTAATAGTTACTTTAATTATTCAAATTAAAGTGGATTCGATTGTGTTTAGCATAAATTATACTGAGTGATATCATTTTTGAAAAATAATAGGTACAATGGAAAGGAAATATAAAAACACATAAATGTTTTAACCTAGAAACTCCATGGTTGAATAAAACTAGTTGGAAGTGGCAACTACACATCTTCCCAATCTTCATTCAATGAAATGAGTGATTTAAAAAGAGCTCATAGAGAATAAAAATCACTCTCCATAATGTATCCCATATTGCTTATATTATTAGGAATAAATAAAAGTAACATAGAATAACATATTTATGGTTGACTAATAACTCATTGTTACTCTCATCAATATACTTTTACACTCTTCTAGATCTTTGATCCATGCTCACCAATGGAACATTAATATGTAATGGATAAATTCTTATCTCACACCCCGTTATGCATATATTGATGTATCTTCAAATCCCATAGGTTATTGAAATTCCCCACATGAGAAGACCTTTTAGATCAACCCATTAAATTGACTGTTGACCAATTTTTAACCCTACAGGTCAAAATTGGGCACCCCTATATGAAAATTTGGCCTTTTGATCTTTTAGGGGTAAATATCATGTTATAGATTTATCTCAAGTTTGTTTTGATTATTTTATTGTCTAGGTCCTTTTACTTTCTTTGAGTCATGCTAATAGGTCTGAACAGAGTTTAAAGAACATTTTCAAAGTGTCAAACCTTGCATGCACAATAATTGCAAAGGAAGCCAAGCATGTGGGTTTGCTCATCCTAGTTTAAAGTTATTGTGTACTAAGTCTGAGGTCCTTCACTAAAGCATAATAAAATTTATTCATGTTCAAATACTTGCTTCAAAAACATTTTTGGACTTAGTCATTCGAGCTCAACCATTCACTTTCGGTTTATCTTGGTCTTCAACTTTAGGTTTTTCTATTATGAAAATTTCATTTTGAGGAGGTGTTACACTCAAAACCCATGGTAAAAAGTGCAAGGTTTCTTTATTTATGAAATAATTATTTTGGGTTTTTCTATTCAAGTGTCAGAAATTGCTTTGAACATTTTATCTAAAACAATTTCCCCTAAGGACCTTTTTTGAGCTAAGGGGCCATTTCAGAAAGCTGTAAGAGTCATTTTCATTTTTATGAAAGGCACTTAACATTTTTCATAAAATATATTTTCTAAAATAAATGGTCCAACTAAAACTTTCTTGAAGGGTATTTTTCCTAAACCACTTTCTTTGAAGGGCATTTTACAAATTTCTAAAGGGTACTTTCCCTTCAAAAATTGGTCCTTTTCAATTTCTCTGAAGGGTAATTTTCTCAGATAAATGGTCCTTTACAAAAAAAATTAAGGGTGCCCCTCCATATCAAAGTGAACCAAATACAAATTTGAAATTACACTTTCAATATTTTTGAATGACCAAATTAAAATCCCAAAGGAATTTTTTCAGAAAAACTATCCATGAAATTTGTTTGATAAAATTATTTTCATTGAAAAAACTAAGGCATAATTATTTTGAACTTTTTGTCTAAAGGAATTACTTAAGTCAAAAAGTTCCTAGAAATTAAGCCCAAGAAATCCCAAAATATTTCTTTTAAAAATATTTTCTGAATGATTTCTTTGGGAGAAAATCTGAAGGATAGGTTCACCAAAAATCTAGAAGGAATTCTTTTGGGAAAAGTGGCTAAGAAAAATCTTTTGAAGGACACCTTTGAATCCAAGTGCCCAAAAAATTTCCATGAAAGACATCTTGAAAGAAAAAATTTCCCATGCAGATGTTACAAAATGGAACTTTCCATGATTCAGAGGGCACTTTCCATAGTTAAAGAGAACTTGGCAAAAGTTTCAAAGAAACTTAAGTCTAAGGAAAATGTTCTAAAGGAATAAGGAAGGTGATGGTCCCTCAAACATAAAATTTAAACTATGAATAATATCCTTTAGAGTCAAAAAATCTTGGTAAGAACCTGAGGGAAAATTTGGAGGTAATAAATGACAAGATCTTGAGCATTTGGTGTAGGCAAAATAAGTGAAAAATAGACTTGTTGATGATTCAGGTCATTGTTGAAAGTTGATCAAACCAAAGAGCTCTCATGAAATCAATGAACACAGGTGTCCATAGGATGGTTGGTAGTTATAAAGGACATTATATAACTATCATAATGAGATTTATTTTCATCAACTAGTGCTATGTGTCGAATCTCCTATTTTCAATTTCAAATGTTCATGGATAGTCTTTGATGGATGTAGTTTCTTATGCCAATTCTAAAGGTTTTATACCACTTTTCACCATTATCATGACTTGTTTTGGACAATTAGACCTCCTAACATGTCATGACTCACCTCATTCCTCTTTCACATGCAATTTTAATTGATATTCTCAAGGTGACACATGTTTAATTGACCTTTGGACTTATTTTATTTGATTTCTCTCTCAAAATCTATATATATGCATTCTTTCAGCTCTTTTAATAGCCTCCACTAGTTATTGGGAAAATTTTGTATAGATTTGTACTTGAAATAATCTTGAATAAATAATATAATTTATTTTTCCACTCACATGTTTTACTATTCAGTATTGGTTCAAATCCTATTCTTGTTTAGTGAGAGATTATCTTTCTTAACATGTCATCTTCAGTTACCTACCACATGTGCAGAAAGAGTGTTGTTTTAGGTCCTTGTTAGTATTATTTTCTTAGTGTATATATATTTTATAAGTGGTCTATGTCTATATTCCTTTTTGGAATCATCTATTTCTCTTGTAAATTTTGAATGCCTTCTTGAATCTAACATGTGAAATGTTGATGTGATAATGCACAATGAGTTATGAGTTTTGTGTGAGAGAAACTTTTTTAGTCTTTAAGTAGAATATTTTTATTCAAATAGGAAGATATAAACATTGGTGAATCACTTTTTTGGTTTATTATTTGTTTTCCTTAACCCTTTTCATAAATGAATTGATAGGTTAGAGAGTGCTTTAAAGAATTGCATCAAAGGAACTAGCCCTACTAGAGATTCATCTTAGTGAAATTATCACCCACATCAAGAGAGATGTCTCCATTATTCCACTTGGATGAGGAGAGTTGAGCATCTCCTCAAGGGTGTGAATTCAAGTGTCAACAATTTTTGGCATGCCCTATGGGACCTCCATGTTCTAAAATATTATTCAAGGTGGTGTTATTCTTGGCATAGTTGAAGATGAAAAAAGCATCTAAATTTTGTACCTAGTGACTCCATTGAAGAATTCAAGTCTTTGGTTGATGATAAACCTTGTTTTTCATGCCAAAGGTGATAACTAGATCTACTGCTAAAGAGATACCTTTTGAGTTTGTGAAACTACCTCCATATTCCACCAAAAGGTTTAGGTTTGTCAACACTCATCCTTACAAAAGAGATTTTGTGTTTAAAGCTTATAAGTTTGTGTTACATTCCATTCCTAACATCCATAGTGATCATTCCAAGATGGTTATAAGATAACCTTTTCTACCTTTCACTAGGGCATCTCCCTTGCATCTTGCCCAATATGATTAAATTCTAAGAGCAACCCTCAAAAGTGTCCCATATTTTAGTAGGGATGGTCCTATTATTTCCATTTAACACATTATGAATGTATAAATGTTTTTTAATATCCAAAACATCACCCAATAAAATGTAGATATTAGGTTTGTTGTCCTTTTTTTTAAAGGAAAAGTTTTGGATTGTTATGGGACCCTACCTGTAAATTATATTGGCTCATGGGTTTGGAGAAAAGAGTGATCACCTATCTCTAATTGATAAATCAACCATAATCAAGAGGGTACCTCATTATTTCATGTAAAATTTTAACACTAGGTTCCAAAAAACATGGGATAGGATCCCAGCTCGTGTGAGGCCTACACCAAACTATGCATTTTTGTATTACTTAAAGGCATTAAACAGTGATGTTGCCATGATGATTCAATCTATGGGGGGAATACACTCATTTTTTCTTATGATATATCTATAAATGTAAAAAATTGTCTTTTCCAAGCAGGGAAGATAGCTCCTAGACCCCCAATGCCTTTGTTTCCTAATTTACAACTTCCTAATCAAGTTGCATTGCCTACATTAGCCCCTTTTCCTAGTCATAAAAAATCTGCTATAGTCCCTTCCAATGAAATCCATGAGCTAATTTTTTTTTTAAAAGTGTTACCAATGAATTTTTTTCCCTCAAGAGGAAACAAGCTCAAGGTTATAGACCATATCAGCCTTATAACTAGTTTGGACAAACTAATAGACTTCCCTTTCAGACCAATGTGCATGGACAAGGTCAAATCACCCAAGATAAGCCTTATCAAAGCTATAATATAGATTATTCCTCATCCTAAAAATCCCTTTTTCCCACATAAAATAATCTTGTTCAATAAAAATAATTATACCCTTCTTTTGATCGAAGTCAAGAACAAGTTCTTTATGTAAATGAGATGCATAGCCAAACCATGATAATGCACGGAAATCAAATACCAAAAGTTCCAAGTTTTGATATGTTAATGAAACATAAGATGGAAGGTGGTCAAGTCCAATCTTACTCTACTCTCATCATCACTTGGAGGGAGATTTTTGTGCCATCAATCACTTGATAAATTCAAACAACATCAATGCTAGTGTGGCTGTCAATACTAGATCAAAGAAGAGGGTTATGGATGAAGTTTAAGGAACCAATAAAGGACCTATTTTTACCCCTAAATCATATCATATGGTTATTGGATATAATACATCTCCTAAAGTTTAATAAAATTATAGGATTCCTAACTTTAGGTTAGCTCCTACAACTCTACCTACACAAGCTACTTCACAAGGCATTGGTGCTCCTAAAGATTTACATAAAGTGAAAAATCCTCCTATCAAAGTGGTGGATCAGATGAAGAATATTTATATGAATATATAATTATGTTAATCCATGAAAATTCTAGGGTATAAAGATATACTTCAAAATGAACTACATGAATTGGGTAAGTAACCTAGCCTGCCTAGACATGACAATGTGGTCTTAGTGAATGAAACTCAATCAATTGATGGTCAAGTAAATAAAAATGAAAATACTCCTCCATTTTATCTCTCTCTAATCATTTTTTATTTATTTTTACATAATTTAATTATAGATAGTGGGGTTAGCACTTTATCTATGCCCAAATGTATAGTTGATAAACTAGGTTTAAAGTATGAGACAATGAATCAGGGAGTCTTACAATTGGATGGATCACTAGCCAAGACTTTTGAGATAATAAAAAAATGTGAATTTTATACTTCATTATTTTCATACTTTTCTTATTCCTCATGATGTGGTGGTGTTATATTTACCTCCATACTTTACCCTTTACTTGTCAATAGATTTTAAAACTATAATAGGTGGGTACTTGGCAGCTAATTAGTCCTACATGGTGTTTTAAAAAAAGTATGGCACTAAGGAAGATTGAATTTGAACCTATTCAAAAAGATAACTTGGAAAAATACTAACCTACGGTGTAAAATTTAAAATATTCCATCATTGATGAAGAGGAGCTTCACATTGACCAATCTGCATCATCTTCCCTTGAGGGAGTTTCTGATTTATTCCTAGATGAGTGGGAAGATGACAATTATGAACATGATCCTTACAAGTTTATTGATTGATATGATCTTAGGGTCTATTAAATGAATTATAATAAATATTTCATGCCTAGTTTGATGAATTCAAATGAATATGTGAATGGCTTGTGACAGCTCTTCTTTGATGGGTCTAGAAGTAAGAGTGGGGCAGATGGTGTAGCAATGTTGGTTTCACCTTCCAAGGAGAGGTATTATTCATCCTTTAGATTTAAGTTATCATGAACTTTTAATGTGTAAAATTATGAATCCCTTATACATGTAATTTAATGGGCTATAAAAAGAAGAGTTAAGTAACTACAAGTGTATGGAGATAGTGAGCTTGTTGTGAATCAAGTTAGAGGGTAGAATTTGACAAAAATCTCTTTGCTTAAGTCTTATAAGCATAGAGTGTGGGATATTGTGGAAGATTTAAAATCCATTAAAATCACTTATATTTCAAAAGAAGATAACAATCATGTTGATAGTTTGGTAATAATTTGAGCTCAGTTTGATGTTCCAAAAGGGATAAAAGAAGACAAGAAACAACCTCATCTAAAAGTGATTGAAGCCCCTCCATAATGGATAATGTCACTAATTGTTAGATGTTTTATAGTGATCATAAAATATCACTTTTATACAAGAATAAAATAATTTTTCTTCCAAGAATCAGTCTAAACAACAATAACAATATGGAGGACATATTATGTAATTGAAGTCTAACAAACTCCATAAAGGCCTAGTCACTCTTGAGAGCATATTCAATGATGATGACCAGCTGAAGAAAGAGAAGGTAAGCATATCTACCAAGTAGGAAAACTATGAGAAGGTTTATATCTTCAAATTTAAATTTATTTCACTTGGGAAGGTATGTAATAGTAAAGAGAAGCATGCTTTCATTGAGCTATGGAAAGAATTATATGATATCTTTGCATGGGAGTATAATGATTTAAAAGGTTTTGACCCAAATCTAGCTCAGCATACTATAGAGTTAGATGAGAATGCTAAGCCTATTAATAAAATGGAAAGGCCAATAAATACCAATATTGAGCCTCTCATGAGGAAATAACTCACCAAACTAATTGAGTCCAAAATCATCTTTCCCATTAAGCATTCATCTTGGTTGGCAAACCTAGTTCTTGTTAGGAAAAAGAATGGAGAGATAAGGTTGTGTGTTGATTTTAGGGACTTGAATAGAATGTATTTGAAGGATCATTACCCACTCCCTTCCATGGAATAAATATTACAATTTTTTGCTAGTAGCGAAAGGTTTTCTCTCCTTGATGGGTATTCTGGGTATAATCAAATTCTAGTGAAGGAAAGTGACCAATATAAGATAGCCTTTACTACTAAATTAGGTACATATGCTTATAATAAAATGCCTTTTGGGTTGTCTAATGTTGGACCTACTTTTCAACATGCAATGGATATATATTTTCAAGGATTAATCAATGCCATTGTATTGGTATATCTTAATGATGTGATAGTTTTATCCAAGGAAGAAAAAGATCATTTGAATCACCTAAGGTATATTTTTGAGAGGTTTAAAGAGTATGGGATCTCTTTAAACCCAAAGAAGTCTATGTTTGATATTTATGAAGGCAAAATATTAGGCCACATTATTTCCAAGAAAGGTTTGTCTATTGATCCTGAAAGGGTAAGTGTCATCTTAGCATTGTCTTTGCCTAAACATAAGAAAGGTTTGCAAAGTTTCTTTGAAAAGATAAATTTCATAAGGAGATTCATTCCTAGTTTCACTAACTAGGTCAAGCTCTTGACCTCCATGCTAAGTAAAGATTAATTATTCACTTGGACAAGAAGGAGGAAAGAAATTTTTGAGGAGATCAAGCAAGCCATTACCCAAGCTCCTACCCTTGCAAGTCAAAACTTCTCTAAATATTTCGACACATATACTTTTGGGAATGAGGAGGTAATATCATCAATGCTTACTCAAGATAATGATGAAAATTTTGAACAACATATTAAATTTCTCAGGCAAGGTTTAGAAGGCTATGAAATAAGATACACATATGTCAAGAAACAAGTGCTTTCAATCATAAGGAGTATAAAGAAGTTTAGGCATATGTTGTCTAATAACAAGATTCACATTTTTGTGCCTCATCCTAGTGTGAAAGACTTTTTTTTAATAGATACTTAAATGAAAAGAGGGTAGGATGGATCACAAGGGTGATGGAATATGATGTGGAGATCAAAACTACCAAGTTAGTGAAAGGAAAAGGACTGTGTGAGCATCTTACTTCAAAATTGAAAGAGAAAAAAGATTTTTTTGCCTACATCATGATGACTCTATGATATTTGCACCTTCATATATGAGAATTTAGATACAAGACATAATCCATTTCCTTCAAATCAGTGAGTTTCTACAAGGTCTCAATAGGGCCAAAAGAAGGTACTTTAGGCTGTAATCTATTCTTTATGTACTTATTCATTAAGTTCTATTTAAAAAGGAATTTTTAGGTGTGATTTTGAGGTGTATTGATTCAGATTAGATTGACAAAGTATTTTTTGAATTCCATAATGGACTAGTTGGTGGTCACTTTGCTCCAAGAACCATAGTTACTAAGATTATGAGGGCTGGTTACTTTTGGCCTAGCTTGTTTAAGGACACCATGCTTGGGTAAGGAAATGCCAAAAGTGTGCTCTTTTTTATGGAAAAAAAATATAGCTACCTTGCCTCTTCATCCAATCTAGGTTGAGGAACCCTTCATGTAATGGGGTTTGGATTTCATAGGCCTAATCAATCCACCTTCTAGTGCTAGTCATAAGTGGGTGTTGATAGCCACTGATTATTTTTTGAGATGGGTGGAGGATTTAGCTATTAACGATGCAAATTAAAACTTAGTATTGAACTTATATTAAGGTATAGTAACAAGATTTGAAGCTCCTTCAATAATAATCTCAGATAATGCATTATATTTTTTAGGAGCAAAGACAAGTGAATGGGCTTTAAAACATGGTATCTATCTCAGTACCTCCTCCAACTACTATCCCCAAGGGAATGGACTAGATGAGTCTATAAAAAAGAACTTGATTAGGATAATTAAGAGGATAATGGAGGAAAATCAAAGAACTTTGCATACCAAGCTAAATATATCCCTTTGGGTTGATAGGAATACACCAAAGAGAGCAATTGGAAACTTTCCCTATACACTTATGTATGGAAGGGAGGCTAGGATTCCTATCTCACTTGAGTTACCAGCTTTAGATCTTACCTATAAGTTGCAATTGATGATGAATGATATCATGGAAGTCAGGCTATGTGAGTTGATGGAGCTTAAAGGGATAAGGGATCAAGCTATGCACACCATGACTACTCACAAATAGCAAACAAAGAAATATTTTGATAAGAAATCCATGCTAAGGATCTTTGAGGAAGGAGATATCATTTTAAAATGGGATAAAAATAGGGAGAAAAAAAGAAGACACACAAAGTTTGATGCTTTGTGGAGTGGTCCATATGTGATCACACAATGCAAACAACACAATGCCTTCTAACTCTCAAAGTTGTATGGAGAGGAGCTCCATATCCCAGTCAATGGGATATATCTAAAGCATTGCTACTAAGGTTTCTCCTCTTCCCTTGTACATAGTTTCTTTTTTTCCTTGTGTTCTCTAAGTGTTTACACACATGTGTGAGTTGTTTTGTGTCTTTCTTTACTTTGTTTCTTATTTTTGTCTTGTTCTTGTTGTGTGTTACATCTTGTGGTACAATTTTCCCTTCCATTTCAATGTGTTTTCAAGGTTGTTTTGCATGTCCTTAGATGACTCCATGCCTAATGGACTATTTAGGCTATCAGTCTAGTTAGTATAGCAAGCATACTACCCCTACGAGTCAACATTTTGTTGACAAATCTTTTACCCTAAAGGTCAAAATTGGTCACCCCTATATGAAAATTTGGCATTTACATATTTTAGGAGTAAATATCATGTTATAAAGTGATCTTCGGTTTATTCAATGTAATATGAATGTTATTAGATATGATCAATTTGTTGTTTATGTCCTTTTACTTTCTTTGAGTCATGCTAATAGGTCCGAGCAGAGTTTAAAGAATATTTTCAAAGTGCCAAATCTTGCATGCACAGTAGTTGCAAAGGAAGTTGAGCATGTGGTTTTGCTCATTCTAGTTCAAAGTTCTTGTGTACTAAGTTTGAGGTCCTTCATCAAAGCACAAGTAAATTTATTCATGTTTAAAGACTTACTTCAAAAACATTTTTGGACTTAGTCATTCGAGCTCGGCTATTCACTTTGGGGTTATCTTGGTCTTCAACTTCAATTTTTTCTATCATGCATATTTCATTTGGAGGAGGTGTTACACTCAAAACCCATGGTAAAAATTACAAGGTTTATTTATTTTGGCAAGAATTATTTTGAGTTTTTTTGTTCAAGTGTCAAAAATTATTTTGGACATTTTGTTCAAAATTATTTTCTCAAAGGACCTTTTTTGGGCTAAGGGGCCATTTTAGAAAGCCAAAGGGATCATTTTCATTTTTATGAAAGGCACTTAACATTTTTCCTAAAAGGTATTTTCTTAAATAAATGGCCTAGCTCAAACTTTCCCAAAGTGTATTTGTCCTAAACCACCTTCTTTGAAGGGCATTTTACATATTTTCAAAGGGTACTTTCCCTTCAGAAAATGGTCCTTTTCAATTTATTTGAAGGTTACTTTTCTCAGATAAATAGTCCTTAAAAATGTTTCCAAAGGGTGCCCCTCCATATAAAAGTGAACCAAACACAAAGATGAAAGGACACTTTCAAGATTTTTGAAGGACTAAAAAAAGACCAAAGGAATTCTTTTAGAAAAATTGTCTACAAAATTTGTTTGAGAAAATTGTCTGCATTGAAAAAAAGCTAAGTCATAATTCTTTTAGACTTTTTGTCTGAAGGAATTATTCAAGTCAAAAAGTCTATGGAAATTAAGCTCATAAAATTCCAAAAGATTTATTTCAAAAAGATTGTCCAAATTATTTCTTTGAGAGAAAGTCTGAAGGATAGGTTCACCAAAAATCATGAAGGAATTCTTTTGGGAAAAGTGGCTGAGACAAATCTTTCAAAGGACACCTTTGAAGCCAAGTGCCCCAAAAATTTCCTTGAAAGACATCTTGTAAGTAAATGCATCTCATGTAGAGGTTCTAGAAGGGAACTTTCCATGATTTAGAGGACACTTACATATTTAAAGATAACTTAGCAAAAGTTTGAAAGAAACTTAAGTCTGAATAAAATGTTTCAAAGGAATAAGGAAGGTGATGACCCCTCAAATATCAAATTTAAACTATGGAAAATATCTATTAGTCAAAAAATATTGGTGGGAACCTGAGGGAAAATATGGAGGTAAAAAATGGAAAGATCCTAAGTATTTGGTACAAGAAAAATAAGTGAATAATAGATAGGTCGATGGTTCAGGTCAGTGTTGAAAGTTGATCAAACCAAAGAGCTCCCATGAAATTGATGAACACAGGTGTCCATAGGATGGCTGGTAGTTAGAAAGGACATTATATAACTATCACAATGAATTACATTTCCATCAATTAGTGCTATGTGTTTACTCTCTTGTTTTTAGTTTCAAATGTTTATGAATGGTCTCTAATGGAGGTAGTTTCCTATGCCAATTCTGAAGGTTTTATGCCACTTTTCACCATTCTCATGACTTGTTTTGGATAAGTAGACCTCCTAACATGACATGAATTTCCTCACTCCTCTTTCACATGTAATTTTAACTAATATTCTCAAGGTGACACATGTTTGAGTGACCTTTGGACTTCTTTTTCTTGATTCCTCTCTCAAAATCTATATATATGTATTCTTTCGGCTCTTTTAGTAGCCTCTACTGGTTATTGGGCAAACTCTAGCTAGATTTGTACTTGAAAGACTCTTGAAGAAATAATACAATTTATTTTTCAACTCACATGCTGTACTATTAAGAATTGGTTCAAATCTTGTTGTTCTTATTTAGTGAGACATCATCTTTCCTAACATGTCATCTTTGGTTACCTACCAAATGTGCATAAAGAGTGTTATTTTGTGTCATTATTAGTATTATTTTATTAGTGTATAGATGTTTTAGAAGTGGTGTATGATTGTATTCCTTCTTGGAATCATCCATTACTCTCTTAAATTTCAAATACCTTCTTAAATCTAACATGTGAAATGTTGATGTGACAATGCACAAGGAGTTGTGAGTTTTGTGTGAGAGAAACTTTGTTAGTATTTAAGTAGCATATTTTTAGTCAAATAAGAGGAGATAAAAATTGGTGCATCACCTTTTTAGTTTTTTAGTTATTTTCCTTAACCCTTTTCATACATGAATTGATAGGTTAGAGAGTACTTCAAAGAATTACATCAAGGGAACTAGCCCTACTAGAGATTAATCTCAATGAAATTGTCACCCATAATAAGAGAGATGTCTCTATTATGCAACTTCAATGAGGAGAGATAAGTATCTCTTCAAGGGTGTGAATCTAAGTGTCAACATTTACTATTAAACTTATTTAGGGAAAACTATCATTTTTATTAAACTGGTAGTTTCAAAATTGCAAGTTGATGTAGGTGGTGGTTTCACAACTACCCCATGCAAATACTAGTGATTTCATCATTTTCTAATAAATATTCACTTATAAGCCTTAAAAGTTGACTAAATCTCATTCATTAGTGTTTTATATATTTCTAATTATGTTACTTGATCTTTATAGGTCAAATGATGTCTTAAAATTTAATGATATTATTTGTACACTGGTAGATTAATTTGTATATTGAAGGCATAGTCTCCCTTATATTATCAATTAGAATAATTATTCCCCCCCAACTTGGGCCACTTTTATATCCATAAAAATACATTTTACATGTTTTATTTTCATTCACATTAATGATAAAATCATCATGAAAGGCATCATCCACTAGCACATGAATAACTAAAGGATCCTTATCATAATAAAACTCTTATGGTGATGAAAGAGGTGAGTGAGTGGTAAAATAATACTTTGAATGAGGATTTAGAGAGGAAGAGAGGATATGGGGATAGATCTTATTAATAAAAGAAACACATAAGTCATATGGGACAAACATTTAGAAACTGCCTCAATTAGGATTACTTGGGAATCAGTCCAAATGGCTTGTCATAGGGCAAAGGGTCAAATAGAACATATTTTTCAATTGTTTTTTTTCAAGGTTAATCCTCAAGGGCCTTGAAACTCAAATAAAATACCTTTGATCATTATTAAATTAATTTGAATTAGTTTATATCAATTGTTAAAGATTCTAAGGGCATTCATATTAATATTCCTAATATAGTGATTCAGACAGCTTCATCAAGAATTAAATATGCCCTAGTAGGTAAATTCTTGGGAGATAGGCCTAATATAGATGTCTTTAGGCAATGTGATAAAATAAATTATAATACGTAGGCGAATATGGAAATTTTAACCATGACTAATGGCTACTTCTTGATTTATATTAATAATGAGGAGGATTGTGCTCAAATTTTAGTTGGGGTTTCTTGGTTCTTAGGCTGATATGGTTTACTTATTTGGAAGTGGCAATCTAGTTTTGATATGGAGAAATAAGATATTAATGGTATTATTATCTAGTTCCATCTTCTAGGTATTCCCATTTAATTTTGAGATGAATATATTTTTATTAGTGTGAATAAAACCTTTAAATATTTAATAGCCTTTGACAGGGCTACCAAAGCAAGGACAAGGTTCATGCATATGAGGTTTTGTTTTAATGTTTTTGTGGATCAAAAGCTTCCATGTTTATTTTTTATTCAGTCTTCAAAAGGGGAGTAGATTCAAAGGATTGAGTATGAACATTCAAATTTTTTGTGCTCCAAATGCACGAAATAAGGGCATATACCTAAATTATGCCCTTTAAATAAGATCAAGTTAGTTCATATGGAAAAAAGGGATAAAACCCTCTGGGAAAAAAAAGATTTTAGGTAGCCATAAACACCAGTAGAAAAAGAGGGAACTAAAAGTGCTCTACAACCCATGCCTAATAGACATAATGCACTAAGGAATGATGCCTTTAGCCCTAGTTATCTTAATCAAAAAGTTATTGAAGAGTTAATCATAATAAAGGATAATTATGGGAAGGAACCAAGGAGTAGTAATATTGAAAAGATAGATAGGGTAGGAAAGCTTGATGGGTGTTAATAGAATACACCTTTGAAGGAGTCATTATATTTAATGATCAGGATAGGAAGCCAAACTCCTAAGGCCTAAGAAAACTAGTTGGTGAATACTAATAAAATAAATGTTTCTATGGTTATAACAGCTAGGGAAGTTTGTAAAGAGGATTTTTCTTCTTAATTATAAATGACAAACCAAGATAAGGAAGTCATGTTACCCATACTTTATGGGGAAAACTCTTTGATAATCCCAAAATGATTTTATGTTCTCCATTCTTTAGAGATAGAAAAGCTATATTTTTTGAATTTGGAGAGATTAGAATGGAATCAAGATCATCATGTAGATAAGGCTCAATGGGAATTAAATAATCTAGTCAATATTATTTCAAGCATTTCAAAATATAAGAAGATATATAAAGAGGGTAAAAATCATGTCTTCAAAGATTCACATGAGGATATGAAAGTAAAATGATTTGGTTCTTCGTTAGTTACAATGAGAAGAGGAAGAAAAGTATAGGTTCCCCTCATAAGCTGGGAAGAACCCAAAATAAAGATATTTTCTAAAAGGATATTGAAGATTAAATAACATTCAAGACTTAAACTAAGCTCCCTTTCACAAGGGGTAATTCTCAACCTAAAAATAAATGATGAAGATCTTAACTTTTAATATGAGAGGTATGAATAGTGCTAATAAGCATAGGGTCTTTAGGTATTTTAGAAGAACTCATAATCCTATAGTACTATCTATACATGAAGCAAAGTTGTAATAGAGGAGTTTTTTAGAAATTAGATCCAGTCTTTGGAAAGACACCAAATGAGAGTGTGTTAACTCTTTGGGATCTTTAGGGGGACTAATTACATTTTATAATGATAAATTTTTGGGCATCAAACTTTTATGTAAGTGTTTCTATTGCTAATTCATTTTCTACATTCAAAAGATGAATAAAGAAACTAAAGAAATGGACAAGGCTAGAAGTACCTAGATAAAGATTGCGCACCGTAATCCAGACGTTTGTGGGCACCCCTCTTTGGCTGTAGAGGAATGACACCTGAAAAGAGAAAAGAAACTTGGACAAGAAAATGTTAGATGGATAGGCAGTAGGTTGCCAAGCGAGAGCTTGTTCCCGGAAGTGTGAAAACTTCCTCAAGGGAGGTCAACCCACTGATAGCAGACAGATAAAAGACTAAGAAGATATAGAATGCTAGAATATAGGAGTGATAAACAACTAGAAATGAAAGAAAAGACCAATGATTACCTGAAAAGAGTTGTCAGGCTGATGACAGTCGCCGAGGTCGGTAATGTTGCCGTCGTCGGTTTCCTGATCTGTCGACTTCAGTTATGCTGCCGACGTCGGTCGAGGAAGTAACTGGCGTTGGTCAGGGCAGTGGCCTGTAGTCAGGTCTGGTTAGATTTTTGGACTGTGGATGGGTCTGGTTTGTGGACAGGGTCGAGACAAAATTCAGGGATGACTTTGAATGGACTGGGGAATGGTCAGGTTCTGATTAGGTGCCCTGTACAGGGTCTTTATTGGCAGGAGGGATGAGGGAGTTGTCCGGGATTGCATTGAAAGGATGAAAGAGTGAAAGGAAGGTGGACAGAGGACAGGGTCTGAGAAGGCTTTTCAGCCTCTCAGGGGGTAGGACAGAGGGAGTGGGAGACAACAGATACCAAACAACTGAACACTAAAGAAATGAAATGAAATGAAATAATAGACTGTGCTTACCTTTTAGGCTTGCTGAATGAAGAGTGGAATAGCTATTGTTGAGACCACAGAAGACTTAATCTCTGCTCAAGAATCCCTGCACCTATTGCTACTGTTGCACGAGGTCCAGAGGGAGAAGAAATGAATGCCAAAATGCCAAGAGAATTTAGTTTGCGAGCTCAAGGGGCCAAGGGCTGGAATGGATGCAGAAAGGAGTCTTAAAGGCTACCAATGCCGGTAGTTTCGCCGACGTCGGCCGAAGGGTCGCCGACGTCGGCAGTGGCAGAATGGGGACAGAGACTAAAAATAGCCTATGCCCATTCTTGCAGGCCGCCAGGTGAGGGATTGTGGGAAGAACAGTTATGAGGATGCTTAAATGGGTGCGGGAGGAAGATAATGAGAAGATTTGGCATAATAAAGGCTAAGAGGAAGGTGGAGGGATTCAAGGGAGGATCCAAGGTGAAAAGGGTGAGGTGGAAAGGGGGCCACTTATTTGAAATATTTAAGTTATTTTAATTAAATGAGTGTAGGGGACTAAGGCCAAGGGTTAGGATATGGGTTTGAGGCGGACAAGGGGGAAGAGCCAAGGTGCAGACACATTTGCGGTGTCTACATTTGCCCCTTTTTGTCTTGTTGGTTGTTCTTGACGAACTACAAGACAAAAATAGGAGTTGGTTGCCCCAGGAAAAGGATGAGGTGTTCCCCCCTCAAAGTGATAGTCGAGAGAAGGGAACTGGAGATCGAGTGTTGATTTGACAGAGAGATGGAGAGAAGAGTGTGAGCGAAAATGCTGCAATAGTCGTGATTGTGCGTATACCACTTCACGGGATGATTGGGTCAAATTGTCGCATGTCGAGGGTCAAGGAGTGCCAAAATTGAAGTAACCGAGCCCCAGTATTTAGTCGTCTGCTGATCGGGTTACTCAATCTAAGCTGAAGCTCCAAATGGTCATCGTGTTCCAGGTATCCCAGGCTCAGGAAGTGCTCCCAGAAACACGAAAAGGCCACAAGTAATAGGGATCAACTGGCTTGCGATCCTATACTTGTGAAGGGTCAAAAATAGTCTATAGACAATTCTGCTAACCAGCCGTGAGGTAGCACACACGCAAAAACAACCAAGGCCACATTGGCTTGGAAGTAGTCAAAGGTCGAAATGGTCATTGGTCAAGGAGATGGATGAACGAAAGGATGTGACCGAGCTAACCTCAGAAAACGTCATGTGATCTGAGTGCTACCTACATAGCCCTTGTGTGAAGGGCCTCAGGCCAATGTAGTTCTCCCTAAAAGGGAGGAATGGTCAAAGACAATGATTGGTCTTGGTCAAAGAAAATGATTGGTCGTGATCAAAGTCACAGAAGAGAAGGTTTGTCCATCAAAAAGAAGAACAAATGGGGGTGGTCGAGCTAACCTCAGAGGATGTGTTATCTGAGTGCTACCTACATAGCCCTGGTCATAGGGCCTCAGACCAATGTAGTTCGGACGAATTGAGAAGATTGGTCGATGATTGGATGTGGTTAAGTGTTGAAATAATGAGGGAAGATGAAGATAAGATGATGGATGCTGTAGAATTGGTCGAGAGTCTTTCATCCCTAGCAAGTTCCCATAGTCGTGATGGATATATGCTAAGAATGAATAAAGGTCTATTTATGCTTTAGCAAGTATTGGTTTATGCTTAACATAAATTGGGTATGGTCGATAGTTTCCATGTGTACTGGTGTCCATAGAAACTATGTGAAATGGACGAGGATGATGTCTGATGCCATGAGGATGAAAAATAGCTTGGTTCAAGTCGACAATTGATGTGGTTAAATGTGACCACAGTGTATAAAAAAGGTGAAAGGCAAATCGCTCTTTCATTGACAAGGACCAGAAAGGGAGCATAGGTAGGGGTTATTAGAACAAAAGCCCCGTTCATGCATTACGTCGTTGACCAGTGTTGTGTTAGAGCGGTAATCGAATCACTTTGACATTAAAGTGAGCTCGAAGTCCCTTGAGCGGGTGATAGGAGGAGGATAGGGTAACCCATTTTAAGAGTAGGAAGAACCTTGCCCCTTTTTATAGGAGACCCTGAGACAACTACAAGTCAAGTCCATGACCCGTTTTTTTTTTTTTTTTTTTTTTTTTTGAGTCATGGACAAGACTGTAGAAGTTCAAGGACGCCATTTTATTAGGACAAAGCATCCATACATCATAAAAGGGTTGTAAAGTATTTGTTAAAGGGGAATAGGGTTGAAAGGAATGAGGATTAAGAAGACGAGGGTTGCTCAAGGGACGAGCTCAAGTTACGTGTCAAGTAGATGAGTACTCGACTAACAAAAGAATGGTCGAAGATGCAACGCATTAAGAGGCTCAGGTTCTGGCCGTCCGTCCAGGGAGGATAGACGATAAGTCCCTGACCCATACTTGTGCGTAATGATAAAAGGTCCAAGCCAATTGGGGGTGAATTTGCCTCGTTTACTTCACTCCATATTGGTCACGTGCTGATTCTCTTTGAGGATGAGGTCTCCAATGTTGAAATCTCGTTCTCGCAGATTTTTGTCATAGGCTCGCTTTATGCGACTTTGGTAGACATGGAGATGATTGAGGGCAGCAAGACAGTGCTCGTCAAGTAACTCAAGTTGAGCTAAGCGATCTTGACAAAAGTCATCGTTGGAAAGAATGTCATGCAGGGAGATGTAGAGAGACAGGATCTGTACTTCAAGAGGTAAGATAGCCTCTGTTCCATACACGAGGGAGAAAGGGGTAGCACCTGTAGAGGTTCAAATGCTAGTGCGGTAGGCCCACAAAGTGAAGGGAATATGAATGTGCCAATCCCTTCCTATGTCGTTGACCACCTTCATGAGAATTTTAGTCAGAATTTTGTTGGAAGCCTCGGCCTACCCATTTGCTTGTGGGTAGTAAGGCGAAGAAAAGCTGAGTTTAATGTCGAATGAGTCGCATAGTTTTTGGACAGTCTTGTTTTTGAAGGACTTGCCATTGTCGGTGATGATTTTGTGAGGGACACCGAAACGACAGATGATGTGGCTACTGATGAAGTCGACAATTTTGTCAGATTTTGTGGAGACAAGAGGAATGGCTTCCACCCACTTGGTGAAATACTCAGTGGCAGTGATGATGGACTGATGACGAAGAGACGAGTGAGGGTTAATCTCACCGATGAGATCTAAGCCCCACTGAGAGAAAGGCCATAAATCCTGAGTGACTTGTAAGGCATGGCTGGGGAGATGAAGTACGTTAGAGTGCTGCTGACACTTGACGCAATGCCGAACATAGTCACTACAGTCTTGATGAAGGGTGGGCCAATAATAACCCAGGCGAAGGATGCGCTTGGCAACCGAGTTCCCACTAAAGTGTCCGCCACAAATCCCATCATGGACTTGTTTTATGGCTTGAGAAGCTTCAGTGGAGGTGAGACAGCAAAGAAGGAGGCTGTCAAAGCCTCGCTTATAGAGAAGACCCCCCAGCATGGTATAGCGAGCTATGCGCTTGAGGAAGGCTCATCGCGCATTGGTAGAGAGGTTGGGAGGGGTGACAGAAAGAGACAAGTAGTCCACAAGTTGCTGATACCAGTCATCTCGTGGGCTAGAATTGATAGTGTTGACATGGTTGATGTGAGGGGAGATGTATGAAGGCAAAGGCATGCGATGCACCATGACAAAAAGTCGAGATGATGATGATGAAGACGGGATATGCGAAGCAAGAGAAGCCATGGTGTCAGTAAACTTGTTCATAGAGCGTGGAACAGTCTGCAAGAGATAATGGTTGAAAGATGCCAAAAGAAGGTCAGCACGATTCTTATACCTCTGCAAAACTTCATTTTTACAGAGGTATGAACCGTTAACTTGATTGACGACAAGCTACGAGTCACCGAAGATGTTGATAGACTTGATGTGGAGGGAAAGGGCAGTCTGAAGTCCCAAAATTAAGGCCTCGTATTCAGCCATATTATTGGTACAATCAAAGTCAAGCTTGAAAGATAGAGGCATGGGCTCCCCTTTGAGTGGAATGAGGATGACCCCCGCACCCCCACCGAGTTGACATTTAGAGCCGTCAAAGAACATGGTCATTTGGTAGACGGTGTCATCGGTGGAAAGTGTAGCGATAGATTCGTCAGGGAACTCACAGTGTGAAGGTTGATTGTCGAGAAGAGGGGCGTCTGCTAGTTGGTCAGCGATGGTTTGCCCCTTGATAGATTTCTGCTGGATGAATTCAAGGTCAAATTCAGCGAGCAGCATGAGCCACCGAGCCATACGTTGATTCTGATATGGCTTGGAGTGCATGAACTTGAGAGGGTCGGTGTGAGTGACGACAAAGGTTTTGTGGTTGAGAAGATAATGGCGGAGCTTGGTAGCGGAAAATACTAATGCCAAACAGAGTTTTTCGGTATGAGTATACCGAGTTTCATAGTCGACTAGTGTTTGGCTGATGTAGTAAACCGCTTGCTCATGATGATGCTCATCTCGGTGCGCGATCATGGCACCTAACGAATGGTTGGTGGCAGAGATATAAAGGTAGAAAGGTTAGTCGTCTTTAGGTGGAACAAGGACTGGTGGAGAGACCAGATAGCTTTTGAGGGCTTCAAAATCCTCTTGACAGTCCTCATCCCATTTAAAGGCGATGTCCTTCTTAAGGAGATGATGAAAAGGTTGGCAGCGGTCTGAAAGCTGCGAGATGAAACGGCGGATGGACTGGAGCTTCCCTTGTAGACTACAAAGCTGCTTGAGATTGGTCGGGGGTGGCATTTCGAGGATAGCGCGAATCTTGGCGGGATCTATCTCGATGCCACGGAAGGAAATGATGAAGCCTAGAAGCTTGCCTGAGAGGACCCCAAAGACACATTTCTTGGGGTTAAGGCGAACATTGAATTGAAGAAGGTGAGAGAAGATGATTTTGAGAATGGTCAAGTGGTCGCAGCGAAGCTTGGACTTGCCAAGAAGGTCATCCACATAGTCCTCCATGATTTTGTGGAGGAGATCATGGAAAATGTAGGTCATGGCACGCTGATATGTGGAACCAATGTTTTTCAAGCCGAAAGGCATGAATCGATAGCAAAAAGTTCCCCATGGGGTGATAAAGGTAGTCTTATGCTGATCTTTTGGTGCGATCAGGATTTGATTGTATCCTGAAAAACCATCCATGAGAGATAGCATCTCATGGCCAGCCGTGAGATCAACAAGCTGGTCAATGTTAGGAAGAGGAAAGTCGTCTTTGGGACAGGCTAGGTTAAGGTCGTGATAGTCCGTATAGATTCGAATCCCCCCAATTGCTTTAGTAACTGGGACGATGTTAGAGACCCACTGTGGATAATCGATGGGCTGGATGAAGGAGACAGAAAGAAGGCGTTGAAGCTCCTCTTTGACAAGGAGCGCAACGCGAGGATGCATCTTTTGAAGCTTTTGCCTAACAGGCTTAGCCTCTGGTTTGGTGACAATGTTATGGGTAGCGATGGTGGGGTCGATGCCAGGCATGTCGCTGTAAGTCCAGGCAAAGGCCTTGCTATGGTCGGAAAGGAACTGGGTATAGTCAAGTTGCTCCTGAGTGTCTAAAGATTGGCCAATCTTTAAGACGTGAGGAACATCGGAAGAAGGGAGGTTGATGTCAATGGTTGATTCATTTAACATAACCTGGGTCTTGGAAGGGAGGGAACGCTGGATGAAAGAGTCATCGGCACCCATGTAGGAAAGGATGGCGTCATCATCAACGCAGTGGATAGTGTGAATGGTTGCCGACTCATCCTCTAGCATGTTAGGAAAGATGAGAGGGAGAGACCTGGACACCCCATTGAGCTAATAGGTCAGGGGTTCCAGGGGGATGGTGTTTATGGAAAAAAAAACTAGGAGGGATGGAAACCACCGACTCTGAAGGTGATGAAGGAGAAATGGGTGAGTTTGGAGGAGATTGGTCAATTGTTGGTTCGGGACAAAGGTCGGAAGGAGCCTGAGTGGGGTCATGATATCCCAGGCCATACCGTTTCTTGGCATCATCATCATTGAGCGGCTCGATGGGCTGATGGGAACCCTGCTCATAACGTCCAAAACCAAAACCCTTCCATGCACACCTGTAAAGGTAAGTGTGCGCAAAGGTGGGGTTGCCAAGAAATGAGAAATCTGATGTGAAAGGTTGGGGTGAAGAGAGGGAATTGTCATTGGGAGGAGCTTGATTGAGCCCCCCATAGACAAAGTTGGTTTGGAGGTGAGGAGGACCATAAGGTACGACCACCCCGATTCGATGGTCATAATTGGGACTGAGATGAAGGCATCCATACTCTTGCGGAGTTTGGAACATGTCAAGGGTCAACAAGTGATATTCCCCAAGTGATAGTCATTGGAAGATGTCTTCCATGGGGTCTTTGGTCGGCGCTTGAAGAGGAGGGGTGAGGGCGACCACCGATTGCGAACTGGTCGAAGCTTCCGCAGATGGAGGTGGTGCCGGAGTTGACGGCTTGATGGGAATGAGGACATCATTGGGACGATAGGTTGTGTTGCAAGTCTTGAAGGGTGAAGGGTCGGCAGGAATGGTGTGGACTTGCCCGTCATGTTCAAACTTCACACAACGGTGCAGGGTGGAGGGGACACAGGCCATGGCACGGATCCAAGGTCGTCCCAGTAGAATGTTGTATTGAAACTCTCCTTCGATGATATAGAAGAGCTCCGAGACTGTGCGTGGACCAACGTGAATGTGAAGGATGACTGTGCCAATGGTCGTGGCGGTGGTGTCATTGAAAGAGCGTAGGATCGCGTCAGTTTTGGAGACGCAATTCTTGGGAAGAGCCAACTGGTCAAAGGCATGGGTAGAGATTATGTTGATGCTAGCGCCGCCATCGATCATAACACATTTAATGCATGTCTGATCAACATAGGCAGTGATGAAGAGGGCAGCGTCCTGATCTTCCACGTTAGATGTGGGAATCTCAGAATCGCTGAATGTGATGGAGGTGATAGGAGACAAAGAATGGATGAGGGCAGCGAGGGGTTGGGGGTCCTCAGGTTGAACCTCCACTGCCTATAAGGCTTGGATGAGGGCTTGATGGTGCTGAGGCAAGGTTTGGATAAGGTCATAAAGAGACATCTTTATAGGTGTCTGGTGAAGCTGCTTCAGCATGGAGTCGTGGATTGGCCCAGAAGAAGAAGATGAGGAAGGCTGGGACGTGCCAAGGATAGAAATTTAGGCTTGGGTGCAAGAGGTGGCTTGACGAAGGGATAGGTCCAAGGAATGGTGGCTTTTTCTTTCACCTTGTCCTTTTGCGACCTAGTGGTTATACAGATAGCATTGATTTTGAAAAGGGGAGGTGAAGAAGGGGTCATGTCTTGCTGGTGGGATGTTGACGTGGTTGAAGAGGTTGGATGGGAAGGAGTCGGGGTCTGGTCAAGAGTGTCCTCAAGGAGAAGAGTGTCTTTCTCCATATAGTGGTGGATGACGGCTTTGAGGGCATAGCAAGTCTCGATATCGTGTCCTGGTGTACGATGATATAAGCAGATTTTTGTGTCGTCGAACCAGGAGGGCTTGGACCCGAGAGGTTGGAAAGGCTTGATGGGTGGAAGGGTTATGTCAGAAGTCTGCAGAAGTCGGCACAATATCAATGAGTATGAGACCACTAGAGGGTCCGTGCTATTTGATATGCGCGAGGTCAGAGACTTTTGCTTAGGCGAAGTTGGAAGGGGTTTCCGTACCACCTTATGGGCTGATGGTGCGGTGACAGACAGAGACAGCATTTTCTTGGTGATTGGTACTGCCTTTTTGGTAGAGGGACAGCTGGAGGTAGGCAGAGGAAGCAAAGGAGGCAGCGAGTTTTGATTGGAGGCCGGAGTGGGAAGGATTCTAGCTAGGGTCGAAGGATGGGGGCCCAAAATGGATGGCAACGGTGACGGGGAAGGAGGCGTTCACTTCGGCGGTCTGGCAGTCTCCTTTGACTTGATTGGAAGACTACTACTGGTCAAGGTCTGGTCAAGGTCCACCTTCACTTGTGGGTGAGTGAGGGTGGAGACAGGATGAATGCCAAGTGACTTGATAGGCTTAGATGAGAGAGATGCAGGTTTTGGTTTTGACGGGCTTGGTTGAGGTTTGAGAGTCTGGTCTTTGTCAAGAGTCTGAAGAGATTCTGCCTTGGAAAGATTAGTAGCATGTGATGAGAGGGCACGGGTATGTTGAAGGGCTTTAAGACACTCCCACAACACCTGAGGCGTCACTTTCCTTGGAGGGAGAAGGTCGATTTTCTCCACTAATCGGGAAAATGGCTGAGAAGAAGATGTTGATGGTTGCGAGGTTGAAGACGAGACGGGCGTAGCAGTCTTAGAGGCGTGGCATGGTGAAGACAAGACAGATTTAGATGAAGACGAAGGGGAGATAGGTTCTTCCCTGGGTGGAGAAGAAACTGGGGAGTGAGGCTCCTCAAGTGGGTAAAGGGCAGGGATGATGGTGCCCTCCACTTGCGGCTGAGGAGTAGGAAGGGTCGGGTCCTCCATAGGCAGTAGAAAGGAGGATGGCGAGACCGGTGGTGCTGGTAAAGCCGAGGCGTCCTCCAAGATGAGAGAGGTCGATGGAGAACTAGCCAGGGAAAGAGGTTCATCCACACGTGATGGACTGATTGATGGACTAACCCCTTGAAGTTGATTGGGGATGAAAGGCGAGACCGTATTGACTGTTCGAATGTTGTGTTCATGATTGTCGTCAATTAGGGTCTGGACATTGTTTTGAGTTGGCGGATAATTATGGAATGGCTATTTGAAGATGTCAATGGCTTGATTAGGGGGTGCATTGGGATTGTCTAAGATGAGGTCCCCCTTTTCAAGCATGTCTTGGATTATGTTCTTAAAAGTTTTGCAGTTTTCCGTGTCATGTCCCTTGACACGATGGAAGCTACAGAAGTCTTGTTCCCTATACCATGCAGGGATGGCATGTGAGGGATCAAATTGTGGAGGAGGTCAGGCTTGAGGGAGATTGAGGACCCCCTGCTTAACAAGCTTTTCCAGCACAGACGCGTATGATTCTCTGAGAGGAGTATACCGTCGTTGTACGTATCTCTGCTGGAATTGGTGAGTGGCACTCTGAGACGTGGATGGCTCAGGCTGATTGGTTGAAGAAGATGAGGGTCTAACAACCACAACATTAGTTGAGGCCTTGGATTTAGAATTGGATGATGATGGCTTAGTAGAAGAAGAGTCATTGGTCTTAGAGCTAGGATTCTTGCTCCACAACTTGACTTTATTCTCCTCGATGGCACGCAACTCAAGTTTGCGGGCCATCGTGAAGGCTTCGTCAAAGGTGCGGAAGGTTTGAACCCTCAGGGTGGAAGAAATATGTCTGGCACAGGCTTGGGAGAAGAGTTCAATAAGCTCGGCCTGGGGTAAGGAAAAAAAGAGTTGATTGATGAGGCCTCTCCATCGAGCAACGAAGTCGGCTATGGACTCGTCCTCAAATTTCCGGATAGAATAGAGGTCCGTGATCGAGACCTTCTTGGTTATGTTGATGGAAAAGTGATCGAGAAAGAGCTGGGCCAATTGCATGAATGAGAAGAGAGAATGGCTGGGGAGGGAGCTGTACCAGTCGAGTGCAGCCCCTGAGAGAGGCATAGGAAACGTGCGTAAGAGCAATGCATCATCATGAGAAATGAGGTAACAAGCATGTCTGAATGCCCGCAAGTGTTGCTTTGGGTCTTCCTTGCTTTGAAAGCGAGAAAACTTTGGAAGCTCCCATTGGCTAGGATATGGTCTGATTGGGATAGAAGGATGAATGGGCTCATTGCAGATCTGCTCGTATGAGAGAGCGTTGCGCGAGCCGAAAACAGAGGTCTCTAGACTGGTCATCTTATCCATCAGCATCTTGATGATGTCTGCCAACAGATTGACGGGTGGCACGCCCCCTAAGTTGTAGGGTGCTTGGAAGAGGCTAGGGGAGGCATACGACGTAGTCGGTTGCCCCTGTAAAGGCACAATGTAGGGGTAACTAGTCGTAGGGATAGATGAAGAGGCTAAAGGTGGTTGGGTAGAAGGCATAGCTAGGCCCGATGTTGCCATGAGGGGTTAGACTGTGGTAACGGGGGCCAAGGGATAAGAAGCCACCCTAGTGTTGATAGGGGCCAGGGTAGGCAGAATAGAGACGACAAGGTTTTGAAAAGGAGTGGATAGCGGTTGAGTGGGTTAGGGTTGATAGGGGGCCGAAACCCCAGTGGAAGTGGGCCCAAAAATAGAGGGAGAGGCCACACCTAGAGGATTGGTCAAAGTCTGGTCAGTGGTCAAAGCGATGGCCTGAGTGTCTAAGGGTTAAACTACGGATGCCGTCGATACAGCCACAGTCGTGGCAAGAGAGGTTGGCATTCCGTAGATTGGATTGCCCAAGGAGTCTCGCATTCGGTTATGCGCGAGATAGTGTTGCAAGGCCTTGACATTGAGGTCCAAGAATCATTCAAAATCTTGGTCCCCTTCTTGGACAATAGGAGTCTGCGGTGGGGTTGGACGAATGGGAGTTCTTTCGGTCTCCGAGTTGAACTCCATTGTAGGCTTGGTCACGGACGGGGTAGACGGAAGTGGTTGACGGCTAGCGTGGTTGACAAGAGCCTTGGCTTGGCTACGAGTCAAAACCATGCAAGGCAAAGAAGGTTCAGGTTTCAGAAACTGTGCTTTTCTATTTCAGGAAACCAGAATGGAGTTTTTGACAGAGAAGGGACAGGGTTTAGGCTGCTGGTTTTGAAGAAAAAGGATAGTGACAGAGACTGACGTCGGTTTAAAAACTGATGTCGATAAGGCAGATAGCCGACGTCGGTCAAATAACCAATGCTGGTAAGAGAGGAAAGCCGACGTCGGTGACAGAACCGATGCCGGTGACTGCGTCTTCCAGAGAACCAAAAGATTTTAGGATTCTTGGAAAAACAATGAAGAAATCATCCTCACTCACTCAAACAAACAGATGAGGAGAGAAGAACAGAAAGAGACAGACAAGCCTAAGCGATAAATCCTAGGAATTAACCTTAGAATCTTGTGGCTTATGCCTTAGATGAATGTTCGGGGAGATTGGTTGTAAGAAAGGTCCTAGAAGAGGTAGTTTAGAGCTGGTTTCAGGTCTTGTTTTAGGTGCTCAAAAGTCTATGTTAGGGTCTGGTACGCGGCCTGGTGCTAAGGAGCAAGCTCCCCTCACTTCACGATTCCAGTGGTTAGCTGGTCTTGCTTAGCCAAGATATACCTCACCTAGAGTTTATCCTCCACCAGAGAACGGAGTGGGCTTCCCCCTTGGTGATGAAATCCAAGTAGGGTCACCGGGACGGGTAAGGTATCCGCTGGGGGATGAAATCCCAGTCGGGCCTTGTCTCAAGTAAGTTTTATGTTTGTTTTAGTGCATGTGGTCAGGTAGTGTAACATAAAGTGTCTACGATTTATTCAATATGCAGATTTAAGTTACTAGATGTGGACTAATGCAAGCACAAGCAGAAATGAAAGTGCGATATGTTTTAAGCCCAAGTCGAAATGTGAGATTTGTTATGAAGACAAGTTTGAGAAAGGGTTGAGAGTATGATGTTTAGACTAGTCTAGAAATGCAAGGAAGAAAGATTCATTTTAGTCCTGCTTATAGTGTCATTTGGAATAGAAGAAAGAGACAAGAAGGAAGGGGCCTAAATGCACCTAAATGAATAAAAGGAAGAGGAACCCGAGGAAGAACCTAAGGTCCCACCGGGCGTGCCAGAATGTTTCTATCGCTAATTCGCTTTCTACATTCAAAAGATGAATAAAGAAACTAAAGAAATGGACAAGGCTAGAAGTACCTGGATAAAGATTGCGCACCATAATCCAGACGTTTGTGGGCACCCCTCTTTGGCTGTGGAGGAATGACACCTAAAAAGAGAAAAGAAACTTGGACAAGAAAATGTTAGATGGATAGGCAGTAGGTTGCCAAGCGAGAGCTTATTCCCAGAAGTGTGAAAACTTCCTCAAGGGAGGTCAACCCACTGATAGTAGACAGATAAAAGACTAAGAAGATACAGAATGCCAGAATATAGGAGTGATAAACAACTAGAAATGAAAGAAAAGACCAATGATTACCTGAAAAGAGTTGTCAGGCTGATGACAGTCGCCAAGGTCGGTAATGTTGCCGTCGTCGGTTTCCTGATCTACCGACTTCGGTTACGCTGCCGATGTCGGTCGAGGAAGTAACTGGCATCGGTCATGGCAGTGGCCTGTAGTCGGGTCTGGTCAGATTTCTGGAATGTGGATGGGTCTGGTTTGTGGACAGGGTCGAGACAGAATTCAGGGACGACTTTGAATGGACTGGGGAATGGTCAGGTTCTGATTAGGTGCCCTGTACAGGGTCTTTGTTGGCAGGAGGGATGAGGGAGTTGTCTGGGATTGCACTGAAAGGATGAAAGAGTGAAAGGAAGGTGGACAGAGGATAGGGTCTGAGAAGGCTTTTCAGCCTCTCAGGGGGTAGGATAGAGGGAGTGGGAGACAACAGATACCAAACAATTGAACACTAAAGAAATGAAATGAAATGAAATAACAGACTGTGCTTACCTTTTAGGCTTGCTAAATGAAGAGTGGAAGAGCTATTGTTGAGACCACAGAAGACTTAATCTCTGCTCAAGAATCCCTGCACCTATTGCTGTTGTTACACGAGGTCTAGAGGGAGAAGAAACGAATGCCAAAATGCTAAGAGAATTCAGTTTGCGAGCTCAAGGGGCCAGGGGCTGGAATGGACGCAGAAAGGAGTCTTGAAGGCTGCCGACATCGGCAGTTTCGCCGACATCGGCCGAAGGGTCGCCGACGTTGGCAGTGGCAGAATGGGGACAGAGACTAAAAATAGCCTCTGCCCATTCTTGCACACCGCCGGGTGAGGGATTGTGGGAAGAACGGTTATGAGGATGCTTAAATGGGTGCGAGAGGAAGATAATGAGAAGATTTGGCATAATAAAGGCTAAGAGGAAGGTGGAGGGATTCAAGGGAGGATCCAAGGTGACAAGGGTGAGGTGGAAAGGGGGCCACTTATTTGAAATATTTAAGTTATTTTAATCAAATGAGTGGAGGGGACTAAGCCCAAGGGTTAGGATATGGGTTTGAGGCGGACAAGGGGGAAGAGCCAAGGTGCAGACACATTTGCGGTGTCTACAGTAAGAGTAAAGATCACTTAGTTGTTCTTTTCACTAATAAGTAGGATGGTATGTTTTGGATATTTTCAAATATGTATGCTCCTAATTCCATAGTGTTTCATAGAATGCTATGGGAATACTTAAATCTCTTTGGAAGTAATTATGTTTATTTTCATTGGGTTATAGCTAGGGATTTTAATACACCATTGTTTTTTATAGAGAAGAGAGGAGGCATTCAAATATTTTCAAATAGAATGGATGACTTGGCATTATTTATGGTATATTTTTATCTTATTGATGTGGATTTAAAGGGTCTCCTTTTTACTTGGATGAATAGGAAAATGAGTGAAAATTGATCTAGGTCAGATTAGATAGAGTTTTAATCTCAATAGATTTGACTCTTTATAATGACTTCTTTATTTCTTCCCTTCCAAGGATTAGATCTAGCCACAATCAATTAGAATTAATCATAGATAATAAATACAAATAAGTTAGATCCCCTTTCAACATGGATCATATGTGGTTTAAACACCTAGAGATTAAGGATAGACTATTAGAGTGGTGGGCAATAAATGCTTAAGGCTCAACCATGTATCGATTATTAGTTAAAATTAAGAATGTCCAATTTAGAATTTTGATTTGGAACAATGATGTTTTTAGCAATGTCTTCCTTTAAAATAAGTCATTAAAAGAGGAGATGTTAGCTTTAGAGTCTAGGATTGTGGCTAATGGGTATGATCATCTCATAATGTAAAAGGAAAAATAGTTGATTTATGACTATCATATAGTGGCAGTAAGAGAAGAGGGTCTATGGAGGCAAAATTTAAGGGTTATTTGGGTAAAACAAGGAGATAATAACACTATACTCTTCCATTTAACTTTCCTTAAACATAGGGATCATAATCTTATCAAGGAAATTAGAGGTCCTAATGGGAATGGTATTTTAGATAAGGATTGTATTAGGAAGGAAAGTGTAATTTTTTTAAAGAATTTATTTGAAGAAAACCTTAGATTTAATGTAAGGATGGAGTATGAACTTTTATCTGAGATCCTAAGGTTGGTTAACCAAGAGGATAACTTGAGTCTAATAGCCTTAGCTTCGAAAGATGAGGTTTTAATCAGTTATTTTCTTATTGAATAAGGAAAACTACTAGCCTAATGGTTCCCCATTGCATTCTTCTAGGTTTTTTGGGAAATTATTGAAGATGATGTGGTTGAGGCTATTAAATAATTCTTTTCTTCTAGGAATTTGTTGAAGGAATTTTATAATTCTTTTATTGTCATCATTCCTAAGAAGGAGGGTGATATCAACTTTGTGTATTTTCATCCCATTAACTTGTGTAATGTTATTTATAATATTTCTACTAAAATCTTATCCATCATATTACAACTTGTTATGAAAAGGATCATAAGTTTCCTAAAAGGGGGTTTTATGCCAGATAGGCAAATCCAAAATGGTATCATTATTGTTCAATGAACTATTCACTTCATGGAAAAAAGTAACCAAGTTGGTATGATGATTAAGTTATATATGAATAAGGCCTAAAATAGGCTCGACTGGGACTTTTTGGTTATGGTTTTGATGAAATTAGATTTTATTGAGAAGTTTGAGCAAAATTTTAGAAGTTGTATAGATACAATTATGCTCTCAATTCTTGTCAATGGGGATTTAGAGGGTTTATTCAAGAGTAGAAGGGTAAGTAGACAAGGGGATCCTATATTGTTATTTTTATTCATTATTCTGGTTGAGACACCAAGCATAACTTTATCTATAACTATTATAACAGGAGAGATTAAAGGATTCAAACCATATAGGGACATTGAACCAACCATTCATCAAAAATTCATTGACAATACAATATTTTTAGTATAATCTTTAACAAAGGAATCTTGAGAGCTAAAGAGAATTACTTTGATCTATGAGGTAGCATGAAACCAAAAAGAGTTAATTTTTAAAAAGGTTCCTTGTATTTTTTCAATACCTAATTAATAAAACAAAGTAAGATTTATATTATCTTAGATCACCAAATTAAAGAGACCTCTTTCATGTATTTGGGACTGCCCATTTCCAACAAAAAACTTCTTGTGTTGATGTGGAATCCATTCCTAGAAATATTCTAGATAAAGTTGGCTGGGTGGAAAGGTAAGTTATTATCTTTAGTAGGATAAATTATCCTTATCAAGAATACCTTCCAAATCTTACCAGTTTATGCGATGTCTATGTTAAAAATACCTAAATCTACAGTGGAAAAATTAGAAAAAATTTATAGAAGGTTTCTTTGGTCTGACATTGAGGCTAAGGATAAGTTATCCTTGGCAATTTGGGACAAATTTTGTTCCCATATAAGTTGTGGTGGATTCAGGATGAGGAGATATAAATGGATGAACATATACCTTATTACTAAATTTTCATGGCATTTCATCACAAAACCATCATATTGGGCAAAAATTTTATAGGCAAAATATTTAAATTTGAGATAAACCATTATCCTCCTTGAGGATGATCAATTTGTCAAAGGGTCTTATTTTTGGAATTTTTTGAGCTCCACTAGAGACCTTATTTTTAATGGTTACAAATGGAATCTAGGCAATGGATAGAAGATCATGTATTGGGATGACTCATGGCTATTAGATTATCCCATAAAGGATGTTGAACCTTAAAACCAAGTTCAAAATGTGTTACAACATGAATATAGACTCACAGTTCAGGAATATGTTGAAGTCAATGAGGGAATAAGACCATGGAAATAATAGAGAAGTGAAGGATTGGGAGAGGAAGACAATGTTATTTGGAAGAATTAAATTCCATGTTAAGGCCTTTCCATATTCCCAATGTCTAAAAAGACGATTAACTCATGTGAAGAAACTCTTTTGATGGGTAGTATAGTGTGAATACATGCTAGTAGTTAGTCTTCCTTTTGAGGATTTTCATTGGGATAAATTATTAGATAAGCATCTCATCCCAAAAATAAATATTTTTATGTGGTTATTAATTCAAAACAAGATCTTAACTATAGACAACCTCAATAAGAGGGGTATGTTTATTATTAATAAGTGTCTTCTTTTTGAGTAAGATAATGAATTGGTAGCTTGTCTTTTGATTGAATGATTTTATTCATTCATGGTGTGGTGTTTTCTGCTTGAAAACTTTCAAATCAATTGGGTCTAGCCTGTAACAGTAAAGGATCTTTGGCTTTCTTGGTAGTCCCCTTTCAAAGATAAAAATATGAATAATACTTGGAAACTTTATCTTCCTAATTTACTATGGGGCATCTAGAGAGAGAAATAATAAGGTATTTAGAGGTAGGAAATTTCCTAGATTTTTAGTGACTAATAGAATTTGTGCTAGAATTTTAGAAAACTTCAAATGTTTCCCCCTTAGTAAATCCAAATGCATGCTTTTGGAGGAATATATAATTACTCTCAAATGACATATTGAAGGCTAGGTTATTATATTCAGTGACCCAAGGGATGAAGTAAGAAGGCTAGTTAAATAGATGGATCCATATTTTAGTTGGGTGAAACTTAATTTTCATGAAGCTTCCAATGGGAATCTAGGGGCCTCAGGAGTGGGAGGGATTATTATATATGATAGAGTTAATATAGTGATAGCCTAAGTGGGGGGGAGTGGGATTAAAAAATAATCATTAGTTTGAAGCTCTTACAGTCTTATGGGGCTTAAGATTGGAAAGAGATCAAGGAATCAATAAGTTGGTAATAGAAGGTGACTCACTGAATATCATCAATTATCTTACTAAAAAGAATTTTCTTAGTTGGTGAATTAATCACATAATTGAGGAAGCTATAATGATCATCCATGATATGTAGAGTGTTTTCATTCAACATTTTTATAGAGGAAATAATTTATTTTTTGACTGGTTTGCAAATGAAGGGGTGGGTATTATGGGGATTATAAAGTGTTTTAACAAAGAGGAGCTTCCTTATATAGTTTGTCAAAAAATTGATTCAAAAGCTTTAAATCATGCTTGAGAGATTCATTAGGATGGTTCCTCTTTTTTATCATTATCTTTTAATGGGTGGCATGTAGGAACAATTTCACTTCCCCTTGATGGCTATCCAAGTTGGATTATTATGCATCAGTTAACAAGAATTTCATAATGAAAGGTAATTATGATCATTTTAAGTTTATCATTAGTTGTGAAGGGTTTCAAGATTTTAATATCCATATGAAATCTTTTATGATTAGAAAATTTTGTGACTTATTCATTTATGTCTTTGGATTCAAGCTGTCTATAATGGGAGGGGATATTTTGAGTGTGGAACCTAATTTATCCAAATATGTCAAGGAAAATAATGAAGTATGGTATATCCTATAGACTAGAGGAATGGCTAAATTTATGCAGAGGATAGAAGGTCATGATAAGTTTGTCTTAGATTCTTTTTGTAAAGAATTATAGAGATATGATTATGGTTTTTAATGGAGTTATAATTGAGAAAATAGAGGAACTAATCGCATAGGTAACCAGACTTAAGATTTAGGTCTCAAAATTTTTCAAAGATAGAAGAGCTCTAAAATATGAGAGAGATAAGTTTATCTTATAAGGGGAGATTTTAGTTCCCCTATTGAATGGATTATCTAGCGAGAATTTTTTACCTCACTCATTCGATGAAGTAGCCAAGCAGATCATGCTCTACATAACCTTGGAAGGTAAAATCAATGTTGTGAATTATTACCATATTATTTTTTTAGCCTTAGGCTTCATTTTTATATCCTTCATTCCCTTGAAGTATCCATGTTGAAGGAAAAAATGGGGTTAAAAACCACCCTTTACATCAAGGGTTAATTTTTATGATCTTCAAACATTTCAAGGGAATGAACAAGGGTCTCAGGAACTTCTCCATGCCAAATGCCCATGATCCTTATTAAATTAGAGTTATACAGAAACCTAGGAGTGTCTTGAGGAAAAGGATGCATAATTTTAATGACGGTGTATCACTTGATGGAGAGAGTAAATTAAGAGGTTTTCAAGTGAACATTCAATAAGGATGAGAAGATATAGTTGATAAAGGGATTCATTTGTTAAAAATAGTTGTTGTTGTCATGGGTGTGGTTAGAAAAGGGTAGATTATGGGGAATATGAAGGATTTGGGGTGAATCAGAGTATGCATAAGTTTATCCTAGAGTGGGTTTATCTGATATAGGAAGGTGAGCTAATAATGAATTTAATAAGGTTGGGGAGTCATTGAAAGTGGAAAATTAACTGTCTAAAATGTAAGAAAAACTTGAGATCCAAAAATCCATTATGATATGATTTTTGAGGGATAATTATTACCTAAAGTATCATATTAGAATAGTATCCTAGGAAAACATGGAGCTAAAATATAATATCAAATTTGTGATGGAAGTGAGCAAACTTGATATGAGATATAGAGTTGTAACATTAATGTCACTCAAAACACTTTCAAGAATTTCAATAGAACTCGATAGGCTAACAAAAAATTAAAGTTTGGTGAATGTGACAAGATTAATGAGTAACCTAATTAGGTACATAAGACATTGGATATGGAGTTGAACATCATGCTTGGCAAGTGAGACAAAATTTTGGGTGGCCAAAAAATCTAGTTGTTTTAGTGTTGTGATCTTGATGTATTTTGGTTATTTTTTGACTGTTATGTAATGTTTCATATTTAAATCACACTTTAATTTTTACTTGGATTTGATGGCCTAATCCACCATTTCTTGTATAGGATCAGGCCCCTAGTCAAAAAACCCTTTTTCCCATAATAGAAAAAACTAAAAGAACCTTATTTTATTGATCTATAATGACCTATCCTTTGATTAAGTTTTTTGAAAAAAAAAACTTGAGGTTTAATTTTATTTATTAACATTACCCATTTTTACTCCCTACCCTATAAAAATGCTAATACATCATGTATTTAAAAGGATCAGAATTTTCAATTACATGAGTTTAATTACTCAATATATACTATCAGAGCTTTTGAGTGTAAAATAAAACATGAAGGAATATTTTTTTAGTCTATGTGTATTTTATTTCATAATAAACCAAAATAATACTAATTTAATAGATAGCTCTTTCCATATTTGTATCTCCATTTTTTGTAATAAAATATACCAAATCATATTTAGTGGAATAAATGTAAAGCAATAATGAATTATTTGGAATAAAGTGCATTCTCATAGGAGGATTTGAAAAATAACATTTGAGTTTATTTAAGGACTTCTAAAGTTTTTATCCCATATAAATTTTACATCCTTTTGAAGTAATATAGTAAAGTATTTGGTTTTACCTACAAGATTAGAGATAAATCTTCTATAGATTGAATTTTTCCTTGCAAGCTTATCAACTTCTTAAGGTTCATAGGATGAACCATTTCCATAATATATTCAAACTTTTTAGAAGCAAATTATATACCTTTTATATAAAATAATGAAATTCAATAATTTTCCAAACGTGACACAAAAATATATTTATTAGGGTTTAATCCCACTATGTTTTCTCTCAATATTTCAAATATGTTTCTCAAATATCATAATTGATTTTCCTTTTTATTTTATTTTTAACAATATCATCCACATATTATTATATAATTTCATGAATATAATAAAATAAAATATGTATCATAGCTCTTTTATAAGTATCACATGCATTATTTAGTCTAAATGGCTGGACACATAAAAATTTACCCCAAAATTTAGTAATAATAGTCTTGTGTTGATTGTGTGGGTTTATTTTTATATAATTAGAACCATAAAATCCATCCATGAAAGATATAATTTCATGTCCAATGGTAGAATAAAATATCCTATTAATATTAGGTATATTAATTTATTGTCTTTAGAACATGCCTTGTTGATATCATGAAAATTAGTTTATATTTTAATGACTCTAGGGAGTTTCTCAACATGTTAAACATTTGATATCCAAACATAGTAATAAATTGGTTTTATGAAACCCAAATAATTTTAAAATATATATATTATTTGACTAAAAAAACTACTTTTGGATGCATTTTAGATCGTTTTGTTTGACAAGTTTAGCATCAAGATGAATAAAAAAATTATTCATAACTACAAAAGTAAATAAACCAAGCATATTAGTGTCATAAAATGAAAAAAAATGTGGATATATTAATTAATTAATTAATTTAATATAAGCATTTTTATCTTGAACATTAAAGGAAGCACCTAGATTAAATATTATATCTTTAATAAATAACGTGTATCTAACATTTGCATAAGGTAAGGTAGGAAAAGTAATCTAATCATTGAATTCTATGTCATCATAATTATATGGTTATTATTCACAAATTTAAACATATTCACTTGAGGAAAAATGGAATCTATTCTCATGATAATTTTTAGGTAATATAACGTTAACTCCCATGAATCCCATGAAGGATTTATCATTTGAGAAGTCATCCACATGTGGTGTCTCATGCTATAAATTCAATCATTTTTGGAAAAATAAGATTAATTTTACCTTGTGCCTTATGTGCATGAAAATAATATAAACCTTACCATATTTGTGAATTTTTTTTGAAGCCTTGAATGTATTATCTTGTCCATGCTGATTATTATTAATGTTAACATTGACTCTAGTAATAAAATATCCATTTTCCACATTAAAAGTGTGTCATTAATTTTGACACTTATTTAGTTATTTGTATATCCACACTCATAATCTTTTTGCAATGTAATTCCCTACTCTCTATGGAAATTTCAAAGTCATTTTACTTTATACTCCATATTTTACATATATCTCAATTTAAATCCATATTTTTTAACTTCTTTTTCATAAAATTATTTTTTGGTCACTTATTTCACATCATTAATCTTACATTGGTTTATTTCATTTAGCACTTGTTTTGTTTATCCTAAAATTATTATATTTTTATTCATAATCTTTACAAAAAATTTAATGGTAACCAACATTAAATATAACCATAATTTTAGTATAATTTCATGGACATATTGGAGAAAAATTCAATTCTCCTAATATATGATCATGTTACTTTTATTCATATTTTATATTTTTACATTATTCGAGATTAATTTTTTTCCTTCACCATTAGTATTTCAATAAATCAGTCTAATTAAATTTTGTATACTTATATTTTATTGAGGTATAATATTCTCTTAGAGCTTAATCACTTTGAAATATTATAAATGCATATTATTAGTTTAAACTAGGATTTCAATATATATGTTTAATTAAATTTTATAGACTTCTATCTGATTAAGGTATAATATTCTCTTAGAACTTAATCACTTTGAAATATTATAAATGCATATTATTAGTTTAAAATGATTACATGATAGAAGGTTTCTAGTGTTTTTTACATAGATATAAGTTCAAATATTTGTATCAAGGGCCTTTTTTTTACAATTTTAAAACCATTTTATAATCATGGTTGATATATAAAAATCCTCTCTACCAATACCCTTTATTTGGACACAATTTACACTATAAATATTCCATTATATACTATTATCCATAAACACTCATTTGATTTGATTTATTCCATCAAAACACTTGTATATGTAAAAGTAGTTTTTGATCCACAATATATTTTGAAAGGATTTTTTTTTCAAAAGTAAGTGGTTCCTTATCATATTTTAAATAATACACATTGTTTTTAAAACTTATAGGTTGAATATAACTATGTATTGTGGTTTCTATCAAAGAATTATAAATAGCATACTTATATAAATTTGATACTTTTAGTAACTCAAGGATTATATTTTTTCTTTGTTATTTTGAAGTTGATCTATGATGTCATAATCTTGTGTTTCATGCACTTTGAGTTTAGGAGCTGGTGGGATGTTTTTAGGAATATTTTAATTATTAATGCCTTGGGAATGGAGTATAAACTTTTGAGATTTATCCCTATAGACACTCATATTTAGTCTTATACACTTGATAACATGTAATTTTACTAACCTTTAATGTAATCCAATTATGCTCAAATATATTACTCTTATTTTCATTCTTACTTAGCCATTCATCCATATACAAGATAAACCTTGCAAAATTATTGTTTCTATCACAAAAGATTTCCCTAGTCCCTACATGAATAGTTAAATATCACTCTTATACTATCTCCTAATCTCATATCACTCTTTATGTTATTTGAATAGGTTTGCACTTCCTTAGACAATTATATTTTTGTATTCCTATCCACTCATATTAGACCTATCCACACATTATTTAATGACTATTTTCCAAAATTAAAATTTATCATAAGATCAAACCATACATTTTGCATGTCAATTTAGATGAAATCACCCAAAGAGTCATAAATATAATAAAATCAACCCTAAGCCTTTACATATCTAGAAATAACTTACCTCTCTATAAATATATTTTCACATTGAGAGGAGTTTCCCTAAATCTTCCAAATCTAAAATAACTCAAAGGAGAGATCTTGTGCTAAGTATGGATTAATTTTTCAAGGTATATTAATAGGCTTTTAAGTGTCAAAATATAAAAACAAGATTACATTACATGCTATTATTACATAGGATTGCACTGCATGTTATTATTACATAAGATTATACACACTTAACTAGGTGGGATAAATACATTTTTTTATATTACCTCTTTAGAGAATTGGATACATAAGCAATAATTATCCATAAGGTGTGGTTGAGGTCAACTCAACTCTTCCCTTTCACCCTTTTTCCTATTCAATTTAGTAACATTATTCAAATCTAGGGTTTGAAAGAGATATAAAATAAAGTTATTTGAAAGGGATTTGTATAAATAATATACAATAATCCTTATCAAGCATAACCACAATGGATGAAACTACCACATATTGTAAAAATACAAAGGATAAGTCCACACTCTAATAGACAGAGCCACACTACTTAGGTGTCTAGGAGGCCATAGACCTTTCCCAATAGATCTAGCCACTATGTTTTTATATTTAATAATTCATAGGCCCATTATTGACAAGTGTTGATGAGTGTATTCTACCATAGAGTTTCACACACTAAAAATAAGCTAAGTACTTCATTATTCTAGTGTTTTCCATAAATAATAACTTACTATATTATTCTAATTACACTCAAATTTATTTAATTATTTTACATATTAAACAATGTGAATTTTCCATAGTTTTATCATATTAAGGTTACAATTAATCCAAAAATATATTTTAAAAAATCTCTCATTTGAATTGTATGATTCACATCATAATATTATATCATGAAGTTCTCAAATTATATGTTCAAAGAAAAATTCATGGAGTGGGACCTTATGTCAACATTTAAATCCTTAATAGAGGAGATAGAACTTACATTATATAAAGTAAAAACACATGGATCACAAAAATAATAAATGCATGAAATATTAATACTTTAATTAATTTATAAACATTGAAGAAAATATTTAACTAGGATTTATAGGGTTGATATATAATCAAAGGATGGAAAACATGTAATAGTATAACCCAATTAATTTTATATAATTAATTACATTATAAACCTATCATTATAGATAAAAATTTAACATAAATAATTACAAATATAAATAATACTTGTTATTTTTTTTATAGATTTAGTTTTTAGGTACCTCAAAAACTTCAAAATACTTTTATCTAGGGAAAATTTACTATTCATTACAAACATAAAAAATCTAAACAATTGAATAATTGTGCATGCATACATGCGCATGCACACACACACATGATAAATACTAGAGATATAACATATACACATGATAAAAATATATATTATAATTCATAAAAAATATTCTTAGATGTACAAATTCATGAATGAGGAAATGCCATAGGGTTTGATATTTAGCATATCATACATGAAATATAGCTAAAACATAAAATATTTAAGTATACACCTACATTAAGCCTAAAGAATATGTGGAAATTTTAGATTTGACACAATATGAGGCAAGATATAACCCTAGTAGATGTAAGATATTGAAGGTTCACCAAGATATTTTGAAATATATTAAATACAATTTAATTAAGAATCACAATACATCAATAATTCTTAATTAATAAATGAAACAAAATTATAGTATATTAATAGAGATAAAAATGGTATATTTATGTGTAAAATGTTGTAGGATGTTTTTCAAAAAAATATGAACTTAGAATCATAAAAATGGTGTCAAGATGAAAGCAACCCAAAAATTAAAATTTGCTCAAATATAATTTTCTAGATTATATACTTTATTCCAAATTATGCTTGGATTAAAATTTACAATTTAGATGAAATATCAAATGTTGAAATCTCACTTATAAGTTTTTTCACCTTGTCTTTATCTTCACTTCCCTATCATCAAATATCTCATTTTAACTCTTTTGTACCTAAACCCTATATCTTTAAACAAATTAGTGGATTTATGGGAATGCCTTGAATGGTATGCCAATTAATTATTAGTCCCCTATATGGATAAAAAATATGTCTAACATAGAAAATGACATAAAGAAGATAAATTTAGAATGCACCTTTTATGTATCAAAAATAATATCATTTCTATAAATATGTATATATCTAAATTAAGTATGTCACTTGTTTATTTATATGGTATTTTGAATTAAATTTTTTCAATATTGGCATGTATGTCAACTTCCAATATCTAGAAATAGGGAAAGTAGATAAGGGTAAACAAACCCCTTAAGATAAATTTAAAGTGGGATATAATTTTGTGTATGATACATTACAATCCAAATAGTTATACTATAGGTAAAAAATATCAAATAATGGGTGTTTTGGATAAGTGCAAATATGGATTTAGGATTTGTAAATCAACAATAATATAATATCATTAAATTTGGACAAAATTAGTTATACATGGATATGTCTATATCAACATAAACTAACATAAAATAAAGGTCTTATGGTAATTTTATGATACTACAATACCAATTAAAAAATTAAAAAACTATAAAAAAGATTTCACTTTCTTTCATATGGGATGCATTTTCTATTATTTATAGTAATATGTAAGAGTTTTTTTCAATTTAGGATTTAATCTTAATAATTTCCTATGTGTGTCTTTTGATGAAGTATATATACAAAATTTAAAATAATGAAAAATCAGTATTGAATGTTTATATCCTTGACTTGATCTAAAATCTATATAATTTCAAACTTACATAAGTCTATGAAACCTACTAAAAGTTTCATTGGAAAATTTTAACTTTTTGACTAAAAAATAAATTAGCATTTACAAAAAGTTTGTGTTTGTTTTTATGTAGCTTGATCTAGAATATATCAATATTTTATTGGAACTGACTAATTTTTGTAAATCCTATCATATTTCACCTTAAAATTTAGGCTATATATCCTCATTTAGTTATCCTACTCGCAATCAACATCCAACTCAATATTCATGGTTGACAAGTCATCACCTGCTTGTTAGACTAAGGTTGTTAATGTGGAATTTTTTTGGGATGTAAATGTGGAATTGGGTGGCATATTTTTATATGTTTGTTGGTAATGTTGGAATCCTGTATATTGAAATATTAAATATAATCTTACCCATTAGATGGTTAATTTATTATTAAGAGATTATGAATACGACTTTGAAAGTAATTTGGATAAGTTGTACATATGACAAATGTATGTATATATATATGTATTAAATGTTCATATAATTATTAAAAAAATATAATGTTTTAAATTTCCCTAGGATTAAATATGAATATAAAATGAAGATACTAGAAGATAAAGAGTCATATATATATATATATATATATATATATATATATATATATATATATATATATATATATATATATATATATATATATATATATAATGTTCATATAATTATTAAAAAAATAGAATGTTTTAAATTTCCCTAGGATTAAATATGAATATAAAATGAAGATACTAGAAGATAAAGATTCATATAGACTTTATTTATGTCCTAAAATCACAAATAAAAGGGTTATTTTTCATGTGTTTGGCTCATTAGTATAGGTTTAAAATCACTCTCTTGCAATTGAATGTATCACTAGCCATTATACTTTGTTGTAATATAGCTCTATTAATGAGAACTCATAATTTATTATTTTATGCATTTGATTTTAGAAAGTGTACTTGTATTTTTTGATGTCTTTAATGATCCTAAAGTCTAAGGTGGCTTAATATAATGAATAAGATACAAAGTTTATTTATCAAAAGAATATAAGTATATTAGTCCAAATATTTCAAGTCCCATTGTAATTTATTAGACTACAACACTAACATGTCCTAATGAGGGCTTATAGGGAGTACCACTAACAATGGTTCCAGTGCCAAATCCTCAAGATGTTAACATGGTTTCTAAGTCAGATAGACATTGAAAACTGGCTAGATGACATGATACTCAATTTCACAAATTAAGAATTTTTTCAAATATAAGTTCTTGTAAAATAGATTATTACCACTGATATATATGGTGATATTTATTATATTTTATACTAAAAATTCCCTCGGTTTATATAATCATGGTTTTCAAGGCTTGATAACTATTATTTTTGACCCCACAATATGGAAACATTTGACTGGAACAAAGGGTATTTATAAAACTTCTGCAATATGGACACTAAATGGATGTGTGTTGTTGATAATTGGGTAAAGACCACTATTGATAGGCATATATTTCAATTTTATGTGCAAGGATACCTTGAATTTGATACTAAATAAATTTTTTCATGAGGGGAATAAGAGGTAATTTTATGGATAAACTTATATAGATATTGAAGATTTTGGCTATGGAAAAGGCTATGGTGCTTAATTAAGCTATTATGGAGTAGTAAAACAAAGTGACACATGGATGTGAACCACTAGGGGATGAATGAAATATAGGAGAACCATTGTGTCTAGACCAAAATGAAGAATGTAAGGAAAATGAGATAATAAGAAAAACATCAATGTAAAATATGGAGTAAACAAAACACTTTTGAGGATGTAAATTTTAAGAAAATGTGAATAAGAGAAATACATGAGAATTTTAGAGATTAAAATAAACTAGATATACATTAGAAGAGATCAATCTTAGAACTTAGAGTAAGATGGATGGGATAAAAGATATAATAAGTGTAGACTAGGAAGAGTATAACAACTTAGAATGGGAATGGAAGAGAGACCATAGAAATAAGGTAGGTGAAAATATAGATGGATTAGAATAGGGTAAAATTATTTACATGGAGAAAATTTAGCTTCAATGCATGTATATGAAATGGGAAGGGTAATATTTAATTAATGAACTAGATTGATAAGGGTTCAAGTAAGGTTCAGAGGTGGTTTCATTGATACACTCAACTTATTTCATTCACTCCATAATAATGCATCCCCCATTCCATTATTATTTATAAAATAAAATAATACATATGTATAATGTAAGCTCATAGTAACTATAAAATGGTTTGGATAAATTAAAAAATACTAGATAGATATAAGCAAGAAATTAACAATCAAGCTAGCTCAATAATTTATCCAAGTACATCATTATATAAATAGGCATTATAACGAGTTTGGAAACATTAGTGAAGTCATGAAATAAAATAGTGATAATAAATCATTTCACAAGGGTGATGGTGTTCCCTACTAGATCGTTTGTAACTTTATAGCCACATCACAAGTTTATTAATCCAGAAGAATTTTTTTGGCTTGTGAGCTAGTGTGGGAAGCTAACGGTATCTAAACTTATGACATTAAATGTTGAGAAATCATAGGATTGCTAACTAATTGTGCATTTCAATTCATTCTTAATAATATTTTTAGCATGTTATATTTACATGTGGTAAAAAAATTAGAAAAAATACAAGATGTAAATGTGCACAAGCCATACCATATAAGACCTTAAGGACATCAATAAAATTACAACATAATCTATATGTAAATATTATCACAAGTTATCAATTGTTCTAAATAAGCTAAATTTCAAGTTTAAAGATGTAGTCAAAACCACATGGTTCATAAAAGGCCTATAGAGCAAGATAAAGATTTTGATAGTGCAAACTCAATTCAAAACTAGAGTTAAAGCTAGGGAAAATGTAATGAGAGTAAAGTATATTGATGACTATGATGAAAATTATAAAATAATTGAAAACATGGATGTTAATTTATATGTATTTTGAAAGGATGGATGAGATAGAAGAGGGAAATAAGTAAAATCTTTATCTGTTACATTGTGGAGCTAAAAGCTTCACCCAGATGCAAACATGGAGGGTTGCTGAGTGTCACAGTCACCGACGTCAGCAGGCCACACCGACGTTGGGCAGGGGTCAACAGAAAGCAACTGACATCAGCAGGAGTTGGCTAACATCAGTCACCTCCAGTTAGATAGGGACCGACGTCAGTTGCCTATGCGGTTCCAAAACTGGTTGTTGACGAACAATCAATTTGTTGAATGAATTGTTTGCATGTTAATGACTAATTCGAGTCTTGAGCCACTTGTCTAATTATTGTATGCATGGTATCTATATAATAGACTCATAAGCTATATTTTAAAGTGTAGAACTAAGAGAGTTCTTCCCATGGTGGAATCACAAGGGTTCTTCCAGGTATGTAAGATCAGGATTGATCTGCAGGGTGTGCAAGATCAGGTTAGAGATCTACATGTGATAAGTAAGATCAGGTTATTCTGCAAGGGTGTGTGTGTGTGTGAGGGTCAAAAGGAGATCTATGGGGGAGCAAGATCCAAGGTGACAGCAATACATCAAGGAATAAGATCATGGTGAGATCTACTTGGAGTATCGATTCATACTCGGTTGTACTGGCAATATTGTACTGACTAGTTGAGGTGAACAATAGCTCTGTGCTTGAGTTGTTTATTATGTCCTGTATTGAGAGAAGATTACTCTTGAGGGAAGATTACTGGTATGCCCACGAAGTGGAAGAAGAGTGTGATCTCTTTATTGTAATTTCCTTCTGTAATGAGTTGAATACAATTGTGTGTTGCCTCTCATATTCTGTGTTATTTCTTATTTCTAGTTACTTGTACTTCTAGTTAATTTTTGCATATAGTTGCTTATACAAAGGTAATCATATGTGCTCTTAAATATAACAAGTGGTGTCAGAGATTTAGGGAACCTAGGTCCTATAAATTGGTATCAAAGCTAAGGTTGCAGGGAGCAGGTTTTGTGTTTGATTACAGGTCACTCTCAGGGGTTTCTAATTGAGTGGGAGTATAGCAATGGCATAAGAAAGTAAGCTAAGAATGAAGGAATTTAAAAGCATGAATGGTCAATTATGGTGTGATGGAAAGAAAGAGTAGGTAAAGAGAGATTGTTGGTTGGTAGCAGATCAGCATGAAGGAACTGAAGAAGCAGATGTTGCAGGTGTTGTTGCATAGGATGCTTTGGGATGTTTCTTGGATAAAGTAGAATCTTGTTCTATAGATTCTATTGCCTCTTTCCATGTAGCCCCAATTAGAGGGGTTGGTGAGCCTTGTCAAAGTTTTGGCAAAGGGGAAGTGTGGCTGAAATTGCAGGCGGCCAACACATGGGTGTTGAAGGAGGTCATGCAAGTCCCAGTCTTGGAGATGCAGCTAATTTCTTCAGGAAAGTTGGGTGATGAGAGATGCACAAAAACTCTCACAGTGGATGCACTTGAATTAGCTGGTGGTAATAAAGTAGGTATCCTTTATCTATCTACTTATATTACTGATTCTTCTTCTATTATGAAGACGTGGCTTTGTAGGCTTGGTCACATGAACAAGAAGGAGATACATGTTCTTAAGAGGAAGTCAGATTTCTTTGACAGACTTAAGAATTAGAAAGCCTTGGTGTTCTTGGAGAAGATGATGGATAGAGATCAGTGGAGAAGGCTGGACATCTCTAAGCAGGGTGGTTTGGATAGGGTTTTGATCCATGGAGAGCTCGTAGGTAAAAAGTCATCACTCACAGGCGAACATAATTACTGGCATCGATCAAGGGGAACCAGCATCAAACAGATAGGTGCTGATGTTGGTCATGTATAGACCAGAGCTAATGGTGTCGGGTAGGGTGGCTATCGTTGTTGGTCAGGGAACTGACGTCGGTGACTAGGTAAGACTGATGTCGATTAGAAAATTGGCATTGGTAGAAAGGACAGTCGCATGGAACTGATGTCAGTCGGATGCAAATTGTGTTGTGACTAAGGTCGGTCACTATAACAGATTTTGGGCAGACAATAAGCTGTCAAGGAGTCTCAAACACCTATATGGAGGACTGAAAGTGGTAAGTAAGCCTCAAATTCATTATTCCTCTTCTTTATACTCATTTCTCACTGTAGAGCAAGAAGGATCTAGGAAATAGTGGGAGCATGGCATGAATAGGATGCAAAACCAAACAAGATATTTGGTAGGGTTGTCAGTCAAAAGAAAGAACTGAAAGACAAATGGATTCCTTGGTTAAATAATAGAGAGAATGGACATGTGAGATGGAAGGCTAGGTCATATGGTCTTGTGGAAGCTCTAGGATAGTGGTATAGGTTTGACAGGTGGATGATAAAGCATGGCTTTAGTCAATGTCATTGTAACTATTGTGGTTTCTTTACTAGGTAGATGATGAGTCGCGACATCATCTTGTTATTGTATGTTGTGTGTTTGCTTGATGTAGGGTTACACATGCAGGGTTTTGCTAAACTAAAGGTAAAGTTAGTTCAGTGGTGTGTCATGAAGAATTTGGAGGAGTGAAATTCTTTGGCATAAGTGTGTTCTAGAGACATAGAAGATCATAGGTTGATTTTGTCTATGAATGATTGTGTGATACCAGTTAGCACGCCGATGGTTGGACAGTTTACAGAACAAGGTCCTGATTCACATGATGAGGTTAAGTACATGCGTACTAGACTTGAGGTTGCCCAAGCAGTGGGTGCTATCAAAAAGTTTGGAGCCAATTCAAGAAAGAAGCATTGGAGGGCAGTTTAGTGGATTCTCAGGTATCTGAGAGGGACCAGCAATAGGTGCACATGCTATGCAGGGTCAAGTTCTTTTCTACATGTGTTTGTAGATGCGGATGCAATAGGTTACTTGGATGATAGGAGGTTCACCACAGGGGTTGTGGTGGTTGGTCTTCAAGGTTGAGCTTGAAGAGGGATACAAGCTAGGAAATAGATTAGATAGTGTACAGGTACAAGTACAATATAGTTGTTTATCTCTAAGTGGGAGATTGTTAGGTTGTGGATCTAAAAGCTTCACTGATGCAAATAGGGAAGGAGGTTGCTAAGAGGTTGCTAAGTGGCAGAGCAATTGATGTTGGTCTGATCAACTGACGTTGGTCATATATAGTGAGAAGAGCAACTGACATCGATCAGATATCAGCTGGCATCAGTCACATTTAGGTAGATAGGGACCGACGTCGATTGCCTATGTGGTTTCAGAACTATCCGTTGCATGAACAATTAGTTAATGAACTAGGGGTTTGCATGTTAAGAGGCTAATTATAGAATTGAAGCTATGGATCTAATTATTGTAATTAGATGTCTAATTATTATTTGCATGAGATCTATATAATAGACTCATGGGCTGTATTGTAATTTGTGCTGGAGAGTAAGAGATCAAATATTAGCTCCTTTTATGTGTGAAGAGAGCAAGGTGTGTTCCTCTTAGTGCCATAGTGCCAAGTGTGGGTGCTGGTTTGGAGAATTAGAAGGGTTCTTCATGTATGTAGGATCTTGGTCAACAGGTGTGCAAGGCCACATGTAGATATCTACATGGTAAGTAAGATCATTGATCTGCAAGTGTATGTGTGTGCGAGGTCTAGGTTTGCAGGTGTGTAGAACCATGTTGATCTACAAGTGGCAGTAGGATCAAGGTGACAGTAACACAATAGGGAGCAAGATCAGGTGGGATCTACTTGGAGTATGGTGTGTACTCAATTGGAGAGCAAAGAGGAAGGCAAGGTAGTTCCTTCCAAAGTAAGATCATTTGAGTTACAGGTTGTTGCAAGTTCATGGGAGATCTACTTGGAGTGCATTGTGTAATTGGTTGAGTATGTTTGTATACTAGATGTATTGGCAGTATTGTTACTGACTGGTTGACTGGCAGTGTTGTTATTGGCTGGTGGAGGTGAACACCAACTCTGTGTTTGAGTTGTGTGTTGGGACCATAATTGAGAGAGTGAGCTCTTGAAGGTGAATTACTAAACACTTGGTGTGGCAAACCTATAAGGTGGAAGAGTGTGGTGTCTCTTTGTTGTAATTTTTTTCTAGAAGAGTATTAATACAATTGTGTATTGTCTCTTATATTTTGTGTTATTTATGAATTCTAGTTACTTGTGATTCTGGTTATTTCCACATGTTTAGTTGCTTGGTAATCAATGGTGCTTCTAGGTCCTAACAGTTGGTATCAGAGCATGTTTGTTGTTCTATATTCCTGACAACTGGTATCAGAGTGAGGTTGGACATTCTCAGAGCGAGGTTTACTAACAGGTGGTTTAGATCTATTCAGTATGTTTTATGGTGGTTTGTCTTCAAGGTTGGGCTTGAAGATGGATACAAGCTAGGAAATAGATTAGATAGTGTACAAGTATAGGTACAGTACAACTATTTATCTCCAAGTGGGAGATTGTTAGGTTGTGGAGCTAAAAGCTTCACTAATGCAAACAGGGAAGGAGGTTGCTGAGAGGTTGCTGAGTGGCAGAACAACTGATGTCAATCTGATCAATTGACATCGGTCATATACAGTGAGAAGAGCAGCCGACGTTGGTCAAATATCAGCTGGCATTGGTCACATCTAGGTAGACAAGGACCGACATCGGTCACTTGTGCAGTTCTGGAACTGTCGGTTGCACGAACAATTAGTTAACGAACTGGGGGTTTGCATGTTAAGAGGCTAATTATAGACTTGAAGCTGTGGATCTAATTATTGTAATTAGATGTCTAATTATTGTTTGCATGAGATCTATATAATAGACTCATGGTTTGTATTGTAATTTGTGCTAGAGAGTAAGAGATAAAATATTAGCTCCTTCTGTGTGTGAAGAGAGCAAGGTGTGTTCCTCCTAGTGACACAGTGCTAAGTGTGGGTGCTAGTTTAGAGAATCAGAAGGGTTCTTCATGTATGTAGGATCTTGGTTGGTAGGTGTGCAAGGCCACATTTGGAGATCTACATGGTAAGTAAGATCATTGATCTGTAGGTGTATGTGTGTGCGAGGTCTAAGTTTGCAAGTGTGCAGAACCAGGTTGATCCGTAGGTGGTAGCAGGATCAAGGTGATAGCAACACAATAGGGAGCAAGATTAGGTGGGATCTACTTAGAGTATGGTGTGTACTTAGTTGGAGAGCAAAGAGGAAGGCAAGGTAGTTCCTTCCAAAGTAAGATCATTTGAGTTGCAAGTTGTTGCAAGTTCATGGGATATCTACTTGGAGTGTGTTGTGTACTCGGTTGAGTATGTTTGTATACTCGGTGTACTGGTAGTATTGTTACTGATTGGTTGACTGGCAGTGTTGTTACTAGCTAGTGGAGGTGAACACCAACTCTGTGTTTGAGTTGTGTGTTGGGACCGTAATTGAGAGAGTGAGCTCTTGAAGGTGAATTACTAAACACTTGGTGTGGCAAACCTGTAAGGTGGAAGAGTGTGGCGTCTCTTTGTTGTAATTATTTTTTGGAAGAGTATTAATACAATTGTGTATTGTTTCTCATATTATGTGTTATTTTTAAATTCTAGTTACTTGTGATTCTAGTTATTTCTACATGTTTAGTTGCTTGGTAATCAATGGTGCTTTCGGGTCCTAACAGTTGGTATCAGAGCATGTTTATTGTTCTAGATTCCTAACAATTGGTGTCAGAGCAGGGTTGGACATTCTCAAAGTGAGGTTTACTAATAGGTGGTTTAGATCTATTCAGTATGTTTTGATTATAGGTTACTCTCAGGGGTTTCTGATTGAGTGGGAGTATAGCAACAGTAGAAGAAGGTAAGCTGAGAATAGAGAAATTGAGACACAGGTGTAGCACCAGGGTGTGTGGTGGTTGGTCTTCAAGATTTAGCTTGAAGATGGATACAAGCTAGGATATAGATTAGAAAATTTACTGGTATAGGTACAGGTGTAGCTATTTATCTCCAAGTGGGAGATTATTAGGTTGTGGATCTAAAAGCTTCACCCCGATGCAAACATGGAGGGTTATTGAGTGTCATAGTCACCAACATCGGCAGGCCACACTGATATCGAGCAGGGGTTGACAAAAATCAACTGACATGGCAAGAGTTAGCCAACGTCAGTCACCTCTAGTTAGGCAGGGACCGATGTCGGTCGCCTGTGCGGTTCCAGAACTAGTTGTTGACGAACAGTCAATTTGTTGAATGAATTGTTTGCATGTTAAAGACTACTTCGAGTCTTGATCCGCTTGTCTAATTATTGTATGCATGGGATCTATCTAATAAACTCATGGGTTGTATTTTAAAGTTTATAACTAAGAGAGTTCTTCCCATGGTGGAATCACAAGGGTTCTTCCAGGTATGTAAGATTAGGATTGATTTGTAGGGTGTGCAAGATCAGGTTGGAGATCTACATGTGATAAGTAAGATCAGGTTGGTTTGCAGGGGTGTGTGTGTGCGAGGGTCAAAAGGAGATCTATGGGGGAGCAAGATCCAAGGTGACAGAAACACATCAAGGAGCAAGATCATGGTGAGATCTACTTGGAGTACCGGTTCGTACTCAGTTGTACTGGTAGTATTGTACTGACTGGTTGAGGTGAACAACAACTCTATGCTTGAGTTGTTTGTTGTGTCTTGTATTGAGAGAAGATTACTATTGATGGAAGATTACTTGTATGCCCATGAAGTGGAAGAAGAGTGTGATCTCTTTATTGTAATTTCCTTCTGTAATGAGTTGAATACAATTGTGTGTTGCCTCTCATATTCTGTATTATTTCTTATTTCTAATTACTTGTACTTCTGGTTAATTTCCACATATAGTTACTTATACAAAGGTAATCATATGTGCTCTTAAATCTGACAAGTGGTGTCAGAGCTTTGGGGAACCTAGGTCCTATCACTATCTATGGTTTATAAAGTGTAGGTAGGAAGGGCACCATAGTCATGAGTGATTTCACATAAAGAATGAGTTCTCTAGGTTGTGCCATACTTGGGACCATGTTAATGTTAAATTTCACTTTTTTTAATTAAATAAATGAGGGGAGGGACCATCAAATGATACAATAAAATAATATGGAAATGAAAACTAGAAAGAAATGAGCTACTATACAACTTGAAAACTAAACTGAAAAACTAAGGAGCTAAGGAAACCTCCAATAGTGGACTAGTACAAATATAAAAGAGATACAAAAAATAGGAAATTGAGCTAAAAATAATAATAAAATATAAATTCAAAGCTTTATCTTAGCCAACATGAACAAATACTAACCTTCTCGGTCTAGATATATGAAAATCATTTAGAGTGGATCTCATCAGAAAGTATTCTATGAGAATACTAGAGATATCAACCAAACCAACTTACTTTTAATTTGACTTACTACTATGAAATAAAAAATGTGATCACTCTTAATTATTTATAAGTGATGCATTTTAAACCAACCAATTATAAATTATGAAGCACAACCCACTTGAGGATGGGTAAATTAAAAAAATTTACCCTTACCAAATCCCATGCATTACCTAAAAAAAGAGAAAACATGTCATCTTAGATGGCATATAAATCCAAAAACTCCTTAGGGTCCTATGTAATAAATCAAAACTATGAAATTCCACTTACTGAAACATTATGTATATCATCCACATATTGTGTGTTATAGTTTTTAAAAATACACCATACATGATAAGAATAATTGCATGGATTTGTAGCATCTAAAATGTGATATCACTAGGAATGTATCTATAGTAACTACACAAAAAAACACCACAAAACTTAACATGGCCTAAAAATACACATATTTCATAGCAAGTGAATTAGGTTCTTATGTTAGCATAATATTAGCCAAGGTGAGCTCAACCATTACCTCAACATCATCAATGGTGGGATCCACCATCAACTCAACATCAATTAGGATGGGCACCACTTTCACTATAGTAACAATGAAATTGTGGACCTTATTTTCATTAAAGGATATACTGAGGGATATCCTAACCTGTTATAAAAATGGGGTTCATTGAAGAGGCATGAAGATTTTAAGGAGGCTATTAGGGTCAAAGGTAGGTAAGTTGATATCCATGAAAACACATCACTTGTTACTTTTATGGTGAAATGAACAAAATTACACAAAATTACTTAAGTAATCATCAATAGGATACTTATTGTGCTAACTATATGGTTTCAAGGAAACATAACATTGAGGACTACCTAGCACTAGAAAATTAGAGGAAGAATAAGATTGTATATAATGCCAATTTAGTGAACACTTGACCAAAAGATCAACAAATCAAAATTGTTTTCAAAATAATTCAACACGAGGATAAATTTCATCCCCCACTAAATATTCCTAGCGACAGTACAATTAGTAAGGTGTATGATGATAAGTATCAAGACACTGCAAGATAAAATGTGTTGATGAGTGAAGTAAATCAACCATTGTAGTAAATACAAGAAAAGGATGGGAACACCAAGGATGTTATGACCATAAAATCAGAAATATATGAGAAAATAATGTGAATTATATAATAAGCGGGAGTGGTGAGTTATTTTACATGTCTACTAAAATTAATAATCATGTTGCACAATGAGGATATCTTGTAAAATATTACCAATTTGTTGGACAAATTTATCGAGTGAAAAAAGGGTAGGATAAAACATACAAGATGGTATATTATGTAAATTTTAAGATTCCTTGGGACATGGATGCTCATAGGATATGAGATACATAATGTTTTCTTTGACTTTGGGAACACCATAAACATGATGTCAAAGTTTACTTGGGAAGAAATTCAAAATCCTACACTAAGCTATATCCCTATCACCTTAAGCTTAGCATATTATGTCTATGTTGAGACTATTTTATGGCTAGAGTGTATCGAGATAATTATGTAAAAAAACATTTTATGAGGTGATTTTGACTTCATTGACATGAATACATATGAAACCCACTACCCTACACTGATTAGAAATAAATGGGCTTATGATGGTTACATGACCATAATTATGGTGGATAACCAATAGGATACTCAAAAATATATTGTTATTATCATCATACCACTAAAAAATGAATGTATACCATACATGAAACCCATAAAACCAATATATACATAAACACATATGCAAGAAATCTAGTATAAGATGGATATAGATCCAAGAAGAGAAGCTACTCAAGAAAAAGGATTTTTCATACTTATCACAACTGCATAAGGAGCACAATGTTTCAAAGGACATGAATAACCCTATATTCAATATATATATATATATATATATATATATATATATATATATATATATATATATATATATATATATATATATATATATATATATATATATATATATATATATATATATATATGTATGTATGTATGTATGTATGTATGTATGTATCACTTGTGATATATATATATATATATAGTGATATATATATATATATATATATATATATATATATATCACAAGTGATGCAATAATTTTATAAGCTAGGGTATAAGTTGCCTTTCATGTGATCACCTATGAGGTATGATATAGATCAATTTTTTTAGTTATCTATGATTAACCAAGAGTATATCGATCCAAATAAATAAGGTAAAATATCATGGGAATAAACAACATATATCTAGGGAAAAGAAAATGTGGGCATGACAAAATTAATGTAACGTCATCATTAATCCATAAAAATGTGTATGGTGTACACTAAAAATTACAAATCCCTCAAAATTTTGGCATGAAATATTTTTTAGGGTTAATTAATAGGTTGGAGGCTCATGTTCCATAGGTAGAAGCACAAGTTAATGAAATATATCATGCACTTAAGGGTATCAAAACTATTTGGTGGGATGTTCATAGATTATAGGAGCTATATTAGGATGAAAATTGTCAGATTTTGTATACAAGATTCCATATCACACCTATAATATCAAAAAAATGCCCAAAGTTCCAAGCAATCTAGTGTCCAAAGATGTGAGTTAACTCTCTTATAGACATAAAATGCAACACATCAACACAAGTTATTTGGTACACATATTTTAAGGTATGCTAACCCCTTTCCTTAAATATTGTTATATGATATATAACCTCTCAAGTCACTAATTTTTTATAATTCATAGAAACACAACTTGTTTTTATACTCTAAATTTACTAAAAAAATGAAAATTTAACTCATAAAATGATCTATAATCAATGTATATTTATTATGATATAAGATGAAATTACTTCATAAATGAATTTAAATGTATATATACTTAGAAAAAACTTATAACAATGGAGACAAATGAAAAATAATTTTAACCTAAAAAATCCCATAAGGTGTATGGAAAAACCAGTTGGAAGAGGCAATAAATCTACTTCCTATATTATATTGGACATTAATGGAATTACTAGAATAATTATAGAATACAACTATCCTATTCACAAAGCTTCCCTCACTATTTACTTACTGTAATCCTTCCTAAAAGCATTAAGACACATTATCTATTCATCAATGCCTTCTTACATCCATGTCATCCTTCATATAACCTTTGGAGATGTCATCTCATACACTAAAGTTTCTTTAACCATCAATTAATTCAAAGATACACTATTTTTATTTTATAACTAATCCTTTGTTGTTTCTAATTTAAAAAATTCCATGTATAAAAACTAGCGGTTATGGAACCACTTTCTAGATAAAGTTGTGGTTTCACTATAAATAGTAAAAATACTCCCTTTAAGTTATGATGATGAGTGAAATTAGGTCTACTATCTACTACTTGATGAATGGATTATTTTATAGATCTTTATTAATCATACCTCTTTTATCATGAGTATTTTTATCCCATAAAATATTTCTTCATATAGGAGGAGATTTGAAAATAACTCTTCCACCTTCTTATTTGAGTACTAGTTAGATTGCCTTGGTGTCTTTTCCTTGAATCTAATCTGCCAAGACTCTTGTGATCTCTTGTGTTACTATATGACTTTATGTTTTAGTACTAAATCCTAATCCAATTCTATTTATGCATCCACAACCAATTCATCTATGAAATGTAGAATCTATTATTCTCCTTCATCATCTATCATGGATGATTTATACAAATGTAGGTTATCGCAACTAAAAACTGAGTTCCTCTGCATGAATGAGGGTAGGTCACATTTGAAATCATTATCACCAATCTAATAAAAATGGTCCATATCTTAGTAGCATAATCTTCCTATTTTGTTCTTGAATTCTTTCTCTGCTCAAATATAGCCATGCCTTATCACCTACCTTGAATGTGTGTTCTTTATGCTGATGGTCATGCCTTTCCTTGTGATTTATTCAAAACTTTTATAACTAATTTTTTGCCTTAAAATGTATTTTCATAATCCTATGAATGAATTTTTTAGCTATTTTATCCTTTAAGTAGTTATTCTCTATCCCTTTCTATTGTTCCAATGAAATATCAAATGGATTAGTTGGAAAATAACCCAAACATGCTTCAAATGGTGACTTATTAGTGGATGTTTGTATTGCCCTATTGTATTAGTATTTAATGTATACCTAAGATTCATAACAAGTCCTCAAATACTTATTTTTATAACCTCTTATCATTTGAACCAAAGTCTTCTTTACCATCTCTATTTGTCTATCAATTTAAGGATGGAAAGTGGTACTTTACCATAGTATTTCCCCATAGTTATTCTAAAATCTTCCCAATAATATTAATTATCTATTTGATATAATATACTTTAGTGATCCAAAATTCACTGATAATGCAAGCTTTGGATTGATTTAATGTGATTTGATGCTATGATTGATTTCATCCTTAACCAATCAACAATTGTTATTCCCCCTCATGAATATTTCATACCTAAAATAAAATTAAGGACTTAAAAACTCCACATCAAATGCATCAAGAGGAATTACATTTATTTTCAGCCCATCAACATATTATGAGTTATTCTCAAAATTGAATTGCATTCTTTTTTAAACCTAAATTTTAAGACCCTTCTTCACCCAATTTGAAATATATGGATTTATATGATCATATAAATTTAGAACATTAATATTTAACAATTTATATAAAATCAAAGTAGAGTTAGATTTAGTATCAACAAGCATATTTACCTTTGTCTTATTGATTTGAGTTTTTATATGGAATAACTTAAACATCTCTTCTTGTTCCTTGTTATTCATCTTGGTTATTTTTTAGCCAAAATTATCATACAAATAATAATTTTCCTCATTATACACCTCTACTATTATCAAATATGGCATGGACTTATTAGAATCATCCTTGGCCCAATTCTTGGGTTGTAACTTTTGATGCAACTTTCAACACTTAGTGTCAATATGATCATATATAACACAATGATAAGTGGTTATTATAATACTTATAACTATTTTTTATTTGATAAGGTAAAACTATTGGTTTTATAGGGACCAGGAAACATAGTTAAAAAGTACAAAAAGAAGTAGCAAGCCCTCTGGGCTAAAATGACAAAAAGTAACAAAAACTAGCTAACTATCCATGTAGAAGGAAAACCAACATATAGATAAACATAAATATATTATAGGAGGGTGGATCCATCCATTGGTTCCTTCACATAATTTTTATTCTTCTCTTTTTTACCTTAATTTTTTTAATTTTATCTGTTGTTCTTTTTTTAGGCCCTTCTACATCATCCCTGGGTAGGATCATTTGCAGTCTCTTCTGCACCTGTTATTTCACTAGAATCCTATTTATGGGGGTAATGTAGGGGATATTTGGAGAGGGAATATTCTCAACCATCGTGAGTTACTTTATGGGTTTCCCATCCACCTTAATAAAATGGGTGAAGGATTGGATTGTTTTGGATACTTCTATGTTCATGTTGTTCTAATCTTGTATAAGGCCCACCATTTTCATTCCAAAATCATGAAGCTTACTATTAAAAATTTTATAGCTATTCTTTATTGTATTTGATATCCTCTTTTATGGGTTTTTTTGATTTCCTAAACACCTCCCCATCGGTACCCTCATCCATTAGTATTAGTTTAGGTTTAGGGATAATGAGTTTCAGGGGAGGGTCTTCAATAGATGTTTTGGATAGAAGGATAGCATGGGGGTCATGATTAATAGATGATAGGACCTATAGTTAGGGTATTCCTTAGAGGAGTCCTCCTCAAAGGAGGATCCATACATAAGAACCTCCTTATCCATAGATTTTTTCCATGCTTAACCAGAAGCAGGATGAGGCCTTGGTGTAAGATGGGGTTAGCATCATTTATTTTATGGGTGAGAGAGGTGCTCTATAAGGATTTGAGGAGATAAAAATGGAGGTTGATTTTATACCCTCAAGCATATAAAACCAATATCAGGGTGTGTTTACCTTAAAGCATGATTAAATAGTAAAAAGTGATGGTAGAATATTAGGGTGTGTTTACCTTAAAGCATGATTAAATAGTAAAAAGTGATGATAGAATATTAGGGTGTGTTTACCTTCAAGTGTCAAGTATTTCATAACTTGTAACCATAATTCAGGCCATTACCATGGGAATTTGGTGTGGGGGAACCCATTTTTGTCTATCTTGATGAATTCATTAGTTTATAAGAACCTCTATAGCATATCTTACTTTTTGCATTGGTTTTTATAAGCCTTTAATCCATCACATAGTATACCTATAGATTATCCAGTCAACTCCTCCATGATTGAGATTTTGACTCCTCTCAACTCCATGACCCTCTTATTCAATCCAGTAATAAATTATCTCACCATGCACACATCATGTTTAGTTATCCTTAGCATAAATTCAGTAAGCCTACCTTAAAGGAACTTCTTCCATACTTTATTCATACCTAAAACTTATGAATAGGAAGTTGGTTCCAAGAAATCCCTATCACCCCCATCTCTATAGTACTTATTAAGCCAAGGATGAAATTTAGTAGGTCTTGGTATAGCTTTGTGTTAAAAATTTGAAAAATAATTAAAGGGCATGTTTTCTCCAACCTTATGTAATAAATTCTCTTTTTATTTGAATAATGATGGATAACTATATTTAAAATCCATTATTTTAGGAGTATGGTTCACATGTGTGGCTACCCAATCACCATCCTATCCTAAGGTGCATTCATTTTGAATGGTTGATGAGACACTTTCAGGGACATGACATCCTATGAAAATATGTGTAACTAATATTAAATTTACATTTAACTTTATTGAAGGTGTTTTAAGGTTGGTTTTAATCTTTCTTGAGTTGAATTGTTGATTGATGTTTCATTGAGGATTCACCTACTTCTTGTTTATTTTCTTCCTCAATGTATTGATCTTAAAATATTATTTCATCAAGATCCTTATTTGAGATGACCCACATCTTCAATTGAGTATGGATACCACTAAAGTATATATTCAAATCCTCTTCATATTCTTAGTCCAATCCCATGAGCATGGCTTGTATATAAAACTTTGTGGTATAATCTTATAAAAATTGGCCATTCCATTAGCTATAATAGTACCACTTAATATATTAATGCTTTCTATACCTGATTTGGTACAATGTATTATTCAATAAATCTTTAAAATCTATTCTACTTGTCTACAACTTACTTCTTCTTTTTAGAAGCTTCTAGATAGGCCTCCCACAAAAAACTAGAACATGACCTTCCATTTTTATATGTTTAAAGAAATCATTTGTGCCTCATTTAATTTATGTACACTAAAGTACATCTCCATTTGTTTCAACCACTTATCTATAAAACCAACATATACTTGTATTTAAAACATTTTAATTATAATTTTTTTTAACCTTGAAATTAGCATGTTCAAGTTTTACCTTAGCTTTACCCTTTTATTTTGGATTTTATTCTTCATGTTCATAATTGGACTCATCTCCAATTTAAGATTTATCTTCTTCATGGGGCTCTTCTATGCCAATTTTTTTTACTATAGAGTAAACAATATTGTCTATGGACTTTTGATTATTAGTTATTCACATTTGTTATTTAGTGATAGTGTCATGTGACTTGATCATGATATTCATGCATGATTATAATTAAATTAATCTAATATCAAGACTTTATTCACCTTCATGAGCCATTTATCTGACTTGTTTATTGTAATTTCTTGTAAATATCTTTAAATCACAAGGTATAAATTAATATTATTGAGATCTTATCATTATCATAAAAATCAACCAATATTTCCATAATAACCTAAATATTAATATGATCTAATACCAATATGATATATAAACTCTAAAGTCACTAACTTTATATAATTCAAAGAAACAAAACTTTTTGTTATAATTTGAATTTACTCTAAAATGATAATTTAACTTATATAATTAGTGTATTTTAGCTATGATAGAAGATGAAATTAATTAAGAACTAAGTTTAAATTCAACTACACTTAGAAAGAACTCACAAAAATAGATATAAATTACATGGACTGTTGACTTAAAACACCCCAAAAGGTGTAGGAAAAACTAGTTGGAAGAGGTAGAAGATCTAATTCATATCTTATATTGGCTAACAAATAAATTATAATGAGATATATAAGAATTAAAACATACAAATATCCTACTCATAAAGCTTCCCTCATTATTTCCTTACTCCAATCCTTCCTACAAACATTGAGACAATTTTTTTATTCACCAATGCCTTCCTAAATCTATGTCATCCTTCTTATAACCATTGGAGATATCCATTTGTGCACTAAAAGATCCATAACCATATGATGATATTAAGATACATTGTTTATTATTATAAATTATCCTTTTTTGTTATGGGGGAAACTACTAATTAAAGAAAATTTGTGGTTTTTGAAACTATCATGTCACTTTTGAAACCTCTCTTTGAAATAAAATAAAGCTACATAATTGTCACCTAAATAAAGCATTAGTTTTTACACTAATGCTAGAAATATTCCCTTGAAATTTGATGATGAATGAAGCTTTGTTACCTAATGAGTGGATTTTTTTGGGGATCCTTATGGATATGTATATGAAATATGAATGCATGAGAGAGACAAAGGCTTGGTCATAGGTATAAAAAAAATTCATTCAAACCATTGTGTTTGAGGATGAGAACCCCATGGTGGATAGAGAATTATATAAAATCAAAATATTTTTTTGTGCTTGGATGGGTTGATGATGTGACTGTTTTAATTAAATAATATTTCATAGTTGATATCAATATCATAATTCATAATAACATGGAAAAATGTTGTTATGCATGGGAATAGAATGGGTTTATTATTAAGTATTCATTATAATATATAATAGTGCGAGTAGCTCCATGGAAACACTAATCAAGGGAAATATGCATTTCAAAATGGATGTTTGAGTATAAATAAGTGTTACACTTCATAAATAAAAACTAATCATCTAAGATGAAATAAGAGAAGCTATGAAAATTGAAAATCAATGAATAACCAAGCTAAAGATAGGTGTTGAAATCCATATAATTTTTTAAGGGAGTAAATTTTACAAGGATCCTTTTAAAATGATGGGAAAAATTGGTACAAAGGAAGTACCCATGATGATAATGATCATGGAATATTATAAATAATAAATTATTTTAGAGGATGTACAAATATTGGAAGAATATGAATATGCATTTCATACTAATTTTATTGAGTTTAATATTTTAAACCATTCAATGGGAGAGATGTATATCAAGCTCAAGGAATGTGAAAGGTTGATAAAAAATGAACCTACATGTTAAACACAAATTATAAAAATGAAGTTCAGAGATGAGATAGATCACATGGTGGAAGCCAATATAATTTATCTAGTAGAAAAGTTATATTGGGTAAGCCCCATGGTAGTGCAGTTTAAGAAAATAGGTGAAATAGAAAGTATAATGATATCACACACTAAATGATGATTGCATTAATACCCCATTTAAAATACCATTCACTAATGAGGTACTAAAATGTGTCACAGAGCATGAAGATTATTTAATCAAGAATAGGTTTAGCAAATATCATCATATTGCCATCGAAAAGTAAGATCAAGAAAAAACTACATTTACAACAAAATGGGGATCATTTATAATCCAGGTAATTTTTTTTGTCTTGAATAATGCATTAGTATTATTTTAGAGATCCATGATGAGTGCCTTGAAATATTTATTCCATTATTTAATATAGGTATATGTGGATGATAGGAAAATATTCTCTTTATTCAAAGAACACTTTTTAAAGGTATGATTTATACTAGAAGGGTGTTGAGTGCTACAAATTGCACTAAACTTTAAAAATTGATTATTCTTCACACCATTTAGTGTGATACTAATAAATTTGGTGTATTTAAGGTATATTTTTAAACTAATCAAAGATAACATTCATAATTGGTATCAAACCACCAATCAAACAATTGGAGGTGCAATCATTTTTACAACACATAGGGTAATATTTTAAAGTCATTCATGGATATGCGGAGAGCATATCATCTATGGATAAATTATTACACAAGGATATAAATTTTGAATGGATCCTATAATTATAAATGACATTCACATATTTAAAGTAGTGGTTGGTCATGAAACCAATTTTTTTTTCCAAATTGGAACAAAATACCCCACATTCATGTAGATGCATCAGGGTTTGTGATTGGATCCATGATTTTAAAACTAGAAGAAGGAAATTTAGACCATCTAATTCACTTTGAAAGTGTAAATATTTTTACTATATAAAATAGTTATACTATGACATAAGGGGAAGCCTTGTCCATGGTGTTTACACTTAAAAATATTTGCCACTACTTGTTGGTGACCTCACTTATTTCTTTTATGGATCACTAGGCATTATGATACTCGATAAACAAACCATAAATGGTGGGGGGAGAATTTAAAGATTTTTTATGCTTTTTTTATGATTATTAATTAAAAAATAATGGTAAGACAAGATAAGAAAATGTTGGGATGGACCATCTCCTTTGTAATAAAATAGGTGAAGAACCCAAGAACTTGTAAGAAGACTCTCCAAACGTGTATTTTTTTAGTGTAATTTTGATCCCCAAATAATTAAATGTTATCATGAAGTTTTTGTAACATGGAACATTTATAAAAACTTTACATAATGTAAAATAAGAACTAACTAGTGACAATAGCCATATTATTCAACATTAACAATAGATTCCTCTACAAGCTTAGCAAATATGATGTCTTTTGAAGGGTGGCTTATGAACAGATATGGCACATGTGTTGAATGAATATCATCAAGGGGTATTTGGAGGTCATTTCATAGGAAAAATGACTAAAATAAAGTTACATAAAGTGGTCTATGTTGGGTTTTAACCCTAATTTTTTGATATGGATTCTATAGGGATATATAGGGTTAATAATATAGAAATGAATAAGTAAAAGGGTGATAAACAAAGCTATACAAGGTAAATTAGTTTTTAAACTTAGATAAATAATAATCTAAATTAAATGTTGAGATATGTTAGAAATAGAAAGTACAAATATGTTATACATTTCAATGATAATGAAAATAAGGTACTTAGCTAGTTTTGATGCTAATATATATTTGGATATAGCATAGGTAGGAAACAGACTAGAAGAGTATTATACAATAGTCATAAAATTTGGATTATGTGCCTCTATAGCTATGAACACTTGCATTATCTTGGGATGGTTTTACCAATGCTACTATTTGTATTAGACATAGGTGCCCAGTATAAAATACATGCTAAAAATATATGCAACCACATGGATGATTATAGGTCCTATGTCAGTTTTGCTCTAGTGTATTCAGATTTAAGTCATGTATTGTCACTCTTTGTCAAATATAAAAAAATTAGTTCTTTATCTTTGTAATGGTTGTGGGAAAAATGGATTGGTATGCACATAGTCTCAAACTACCCCAAAGACCCCTTTATCTATGAGTAATACCTATATAGACAATAATATGAAGAGGGCCTCAGACTTATGTAGTTTTGCCCTATATGTTGTCTTGTGTGTGTATATAGATGTAATGTGTGGAAATAAATTATAATAATGGCCTAGATTATAACTCGTAAAATTAGGATCTTGGGTTTCTCATTTAGTAGTTTAGACCTATAAATGTGTTTTTCCTATAAATGATATGAATATATGATAAAATAGGAAAGATTTGTTCACTTGAATGATCTTTGATATCAATTTTAGGTCTTTTCTAGGTATGTGCTAGGTTTGGAATAAATGAGGGTTGGTCTTTTATTTATACCAATCCATTTGGAAAATATCTCATATTAGATCACTTAGGATGACCATAGGAATATTTTTAATTTGAAAAATAGATTAATTTAGGGCACTAAACACTTATTACATGGTAGGACACTTACATTAATATGGACATCTAGTTGGGATGCAAGTGTCTCTAGAGCAAGAAAATAGGTACATGTCGCAAACTTGAAAAGATGGATAATAAGTAGCCTAAATTTAGTATGGGTAATATAGAATGTTTGAGTCATCAGAATGATACTAGTCAAACTAAGAGATGAGCAATAAACATAGAGAAATAGGATGCCAGATTTACGTAAGTGAAAAAAGGTCTAGAATTGAGAGGAACAATCAAGGTTTTATTTTTCCAAGTATATAATACTAATTTGATATATAATTCATAAATATCATCTACATTTACCCTCTTTTAATCTAGTAATGAAATATATATTTTAAAGGAAAGGAATGTGTACCTAGGTTGTAAACACACCTTATATTTGCTTGAGTCAAAATTGAGTGCTTTGATGGTAACTAACTTGTAACCAAGAACATGTTACATTATATAATTAGTGCATATAATCTCAAATTGAAATTATTTAAATGATTAAAATTGAAAGAGAGTAAGTATAAGATCACACCTATGTATTGATGTAAATGTCTTACCTTTTGGTAATTTGAATCAAAATATATATCAATATAAATCATTAAAACTGAGATTAGGACAAAATATAAAATGCATATATATAAAGATATAAAGAGAGATATTTGAGGAAACATGCCCCTAACCTTAGATAAAATATGAGTTGCCACATTAAAATTGAGATTAGCTCAACCATGCAACCCAATCATACTTATAACCTATCGAGCAAGAGTGAAAAAATTCAACCCATACTATATATCTAGTGAAACTAAATGATGTAATAAAGTCCAACCTATAAAATTGGTAATATTGAGTGATCAAATAACCTCAACCATACCAAAATTGAACCAACTAATATAATAGATTGGCTCAATATAGTTTGGAAAATTCCACCTTGGTAAGTGATGACAATCCCAAAAGTGTTCTAAATATAAAAATGATTTGATTTTTAAATATTAGGTGCACATTTCATATAATATGCACCTTAGATGTGTCTCATTTTTAAAATATGTATAAAAATTTTACCAATGTATATAATTATACCAAAAATGTGTATTTAAATCATATAACTATGAATCTAGCCAATCTGAGAACTATGTAAGTATGGAGAACATGTTTCCAAAACATGCCCCCCACTATATATGGATAAATCTAAAAAATGATATAAGTGACAATGTGGAGGATATGTTTCCAAACATTTACCCATTATAATATAAGTATATTGTATATTAAATAATTTTGGATAACATGTTTCCAAAATGTGCCCCCACTAGATATAAAACTATGAATATGTGAAATCATGTTGAACACACCTATCTACTGAGAGGGGGGGGTGATTCAGTAGATCTCAAAAACTTGGTTACTTAAAAACTTTCAAGATGAATGTTAAATAAATTAAAAACTAAACAAATCAAAGAAAGATATCACATGCACAAAAGCACAACAAATAATGCCTGATTTATACATGGAAACCCAAAGGGAAAAACCATGGTCAGAATGCTACTACAATCTACCGTTCTAATCCAACCTCACAAAGTTTATCTAACTGACTGAACCTCATTGGTTACATTTAAGGACACCCATCCCAAGGAGACACCAATCCCCAAAATTTAAGAGCACCAACTCTAAAGAGGCACCCACTCCCTATACTGAGCACCAACCTAGTTCAATCTAAAGGCACTAACCAATTAGATACTTGAATTAAAATTCAAGTTAATAAATTAGATTCATAAACAAATCCAAGTCTCTATTATTTGTTGCAAGTCTAATCTAAAACTATTCATTTCTCCTTCAACACACTTTTTTGTGTCCTTCACTCTTCCTACACCCTTTTTTGTGTCTAAATTTATCTGTTTGACACCCTGATATTCTCCAATTTGACCATTAATTCTTCATAATCAAATGAGTCTCATATTTTTTCACTTACAGCTTGACTCCTCTCATTCCTAAAATTAAGTAACTATTTGTCTTTCCTTTTTCCTCTTTGGAATTTTGCATCAATTAAAACTTAGATGAGCTTATTTTATTTATACATTTGCACTCATTTCTTGTCTCTTCTCATTCCAAGAAAATGAATATATGAATCCCATTCCCTTATCCTCTTTGAATTCTTCCCTAGTCATATCAATTTCCACACTCAAAAAATTATAATAAATGATTCACTTCAACTGTTGCTATTTATATCCTTCAACTATCTCACCAGATTCTTATAACTAACTCATTTCAATTATTCTTCATTTTTTTCTATCCAAATTTGAAATGTGTTTTTAGATATTTCCATCTGAGATCTTTGTGCCATTCTATCTCTTAAAGATACATGATTTTTATATTATCTTGGTCATTAAACTTCAGCATGTTGACTTCATCTTATTTTCTTTAGCATTCATGTATTAATTTTGCTCCTTCTGATTATCTTATACATGCTTGATCTTTATCTTTACCTATATACCTTTTGGGAGTTTTTCATAGAAGTATTTTAGCTTTTTAAAAATGGTCATGTTCATAATTAATTATCCTTTAGCACTTTTGGAAGTGTTCTATGTCTTTTGGAAAATTTTCAAAAGTCTTTTCTCTTCATTTGAACTACCCTTCAAGATTTTGCAAACTATCTTTCAAAACTTTTCAAGTGTCCTCTCCTTTGAAAGTGTCCTTTAAAATCTTTACAAGTGTCCTCTATCCTTTGAAAGTGTCTTTTAGAAACTTTTATAATGTCCTTTCTTCATTTGAACTATCCTTCAGACAAATTGGTGTAGGCTTTTTATCTAAGTGCCCTTCGAGATTTTGTAAATGTCCACTTGCCTTAGAAAAATTCTCTGAAAGAATTCATCAATTCCCTTCATCCAAAAGCATCCTTTGAAACTTCTATAGCATACCCTTCAATATTTTTTAAATGTCCACTTTACTTAGACAAAATATCCTTTAGAATTTTTGTTTAGGTCCCTTTCATCTAAGGGGCTTCGAGACAATTTCCCTAATAAAATACCAAGTGTCTTTTTATTTTGGCATTTTGAAAAGTACCTTTTAGGACTTCTAAAAATTTCATTTCAAAAAAATTGTTTGGGTCACATTCCCTTTATAACTTTTACAAAGTACCCTTCAACTTTTTGAAAATATCCCTTTAGAACTTTTGAACGGTCCACTTTCCCTTTAGACTTTTTGCAAAGTACCCTTCAGGATTTTTGTAAGGACCCTTCAAAACTTTTGAATGGTCCACTTAATATTAAGCTTTTTAAAACAAAGACTTAGCCAATTTTCCTAAAATAAATCACCAAACCATTTTATTTGAAAGAATTTCCTTTAACATTTTCTCAAAAGAATTCCCTTATTTGCTATGGGCTTTTTATCTGAGAGAATTGTCTTTACCAATATTTTTGAAAGAATTGTCTTTACCAATATTTATAAAATAATTCCATCGACAAATACAAAGGTGCAAAATCAAATAAGTATGGAAACTTAGTAGGATTTTAGCTAAGGAACAACCTTATGCATTTGTAACATTTGCTCTATTCATCCTTATGACATAGAACATAGACCACAAAGAATAGACACAAACTTGATTATCATAGTGTGATCATTTCCTTTAGATGCTGCCATATCTTATCAAGATAACCATGTGAACAAAATTATTTAAAGTGCACACACAAGTCTGTTCAACTCAACACCTTTATCATTAATGCATGATAACACATGCTACCTTTGAAATTAATAACAATTCTTCAGACATCAATGACTATGCCTAAAAATATCCCCCTTTGTCATTGATGGTAAAAAAGTAGAAAAATACCTATTTTTCACCTACATCCTACTATTTTCTCCCCCTTTGACATTAATGACAAAGCATTTATGTGAAAAAGGTCAATTAGCTCCACTTGAAGTGTACTTCTTTAGGCATTATATTGTTCTGATGTTGGGACCTATAAGATAAGAACCATTTATGAGAAGCTCCCCCTTAGGCCATGAAACAATTGCCTAAACTCTTCTTCTTCTAGGATTTAGTTATGTTCCTTTGATACTCCCCCTGGAGACATGCCTGATCACTAGGAACTATTGATGTGGTGTAGGAGCTACCACTCCCAATTATTATCTCAAATATTCAAATTGGTCCTTAAGAAAAGGTTTAGTGAATATATCTATAATTTGATATTTTTTTGGAACATATTCCATTTTGAATTCTTGATCGCCAACATTCTCTCTCAGAAAGTGATACTTTATTGATATGTGCTTTATTCTAGAGTGCATTACTAGATTCTTGGATATATTTATATCACTTGAATTGTCACACAAAATGGGAATTGGTCCTTTGAACTATACTTCAATATATTTTAGTGAATACTTCATCCAAAACACTTAAGTGTAACATACCACTTCTAAAACATATTCTGCTTTTGTTGTAGATAGTGTAATTGACTCTTGTTTTTTATTGAGCCATGAAACAATTTTGTTACCAAGGAAGAATGCGTACTTCTTCTATCATCTATGCTTCCTACCCAATCAACATCTGTGTATGCTATCAAATTGAAATCATCACTTGAAGGATACCATAAACTATAGTCTATTGTGCTTTTAACATATCTAAATATTATATTTACTTTATTTACATGTGTTTCTTTTGGTGTAACATGGGATATTAAAAACATGCATATAGCTTGCATGATGTTTGGTCTTGTAGTAGTAAGATATAACAAACTACCAATCATTTATCTATACATAGTTTGGTTCACTTCAAGACATTCATCACCTTTTCTCAACTTACATCTAGTTATCATAGGAGTACTAATTGGTCTACTATCCTCCATACCAAATTTCTTGAGCATCTCCTTCACATACTTGGTCTGAGATATAAATATCCCTTGTTTGGATTACACAACTTGTAGACAAAGAAACAATGAAAGTTCTCCAAGTATAGACATTTCAAACTCCTTTTGCATTTAATTTGTAAAATATTTGCACATATTGCTGTTTCTGCCACCAAAAAAAATGTCATCAACATAAATAACTATGATCCACATATGTCTATTTTTAGACTTAACATACAGATTAATGTCAGACACACATCCATTGATAAATATTTGTTACTACAAATACTAATCTAGCCTTGAATACCATGCTTTGGGTGCCTATTTTAAACCATATAGCACCTTATTTAGTTTGCACATGTAGTCTTCTTTATCTATCAGCTGAAAGCCTTTAGGTTGTTTAATAAATACTTCTTCCAAAGTTCCATTCAGGAAAGCTAACTTAGCATCCATATGATAGAATTTGAACTTCTTAATGACTAAGAATGCTAAAAACATTCTAATGCCTTCCAATCTTGTCATTGGATTAAAAAACTCCTCAAAGTCTATTCCTTCTACTTGAGAATATCCCTTACAAACAAGTCTAGCTTTATTTCTCACAATATCTCCATCTTCATTCAACTTGTTTTTAAAAACCCATATTGTGCCTATGAAATTCTTGTTTGTGGGTCTTGAAACTAGCTACCAATTTTTATTCTTTTTTATTTGACTTAGTTCCTCATCCATGGCCTTTTTCCAACTTTCATTTTTTATAGCTTCAACATTGATTTTGGGCTCAAATTTAGATAGCAAAGAAAATTTTACTTGTTCTTTACCCATTACAACCCTTCTCCTCATTTGGACTCTTTCTTTCATATCTCCAATGATTTGCTCCTTAGGATGATCCTTTTGAATAAACTTTGGGGGTACCTTTTCATCTCTTGTTCTTCATCTTCTAACATTTCATTCTCATCTTCTTCTTTCATCTCTTTAATACTGATCTCTTTTACTGGTTTAGTCTCTTATTTGATGACCTCTTCTACTTTAACATGAATGCTTTCCACTAGTTTATTCAATCTTTTGTTATAAAGACATAATATTTGCTATGAGTGGAATAACAAAGAAATATTACCTCATCACATCATGAATCAAAACTTCCTAGCCTTATATCCTTCCTTCAAATATAGCATTTGCTAGTAGAGACTCTAAAGTACTTGATGGAGGCAAGATTTCCATACCATAGTTCATATGGAGTCTTGTTGTTTTTCACTCTCAATTGAACTCGAGTCAAGATGTATATTATTGTTTGGACTACTTCTCTCTAATAGCTATTAGGTATGTTGGCTTCTTTTAACATTATTCTATCCATTTCTTTGATATTCCTATTCTTCCTTTCAACCACTTCATTTTGCTATGGGTATCTCGCAGCTAAGTAGTGTCTTTTAATTCCATGCATCTCATAGTACTCTATAAATTCATTTGAAGTGAATTCAATACCTTTGTTAGATCTGAGGCACTTGATCTTTCTACCAATTTCATTTTCAACCATGGCTCTAAAGATCTTGAATATCTCAAAGGCTTGAGACTTATCCTTTAATAAAGTTACCCATGTCATTCTAGTGTAGTCATTTATAAATAGCATGAAATAATACACTCCTTTAGATCCTCTTATTTTTCTTGGTCCACAAAGATCAGTATGAAATATCTATAGAGGCTTTATAGTTACATATTCTTTAGTTTAAAATGAGACCCTAGTCTGCTTACCAAGCTGACACTCTCTATATGTTAGTTTTGTAGGCTTGGTTATCTTTGGCATGTGTCTTAGACATTTTTTAGAAATTACTTTGACTAAATTATCAAAGTTAACATGACCCATCCATTTGTGCCATAGCTAGCTCTCATCAATATTTCCCATGAGATAATTTATATTATCTACTTCAATCAGATTACACACACACACACACACGTATGTATGTATGTATACATGTATGTATGTATATATATATATGTATTATATATATACATACATATAGACATACATACATACATATATATATATACATACATACATATATATATACATACATTTATATATATATATATATATACACACATACATATACATACATGTGTGTGTGTGTGTGTGTGTGTGTGTGTTTGTGTGTGTGTATAAATTTCATTCCTCTTTCCTTGAGAAACTATTTTACTAGACCTTCTTAGCTCACAACCTTCAGCAATAAATATAACTTTATAAGAACTATCACACATCTGAATGACACTCAATAGATTATGCTTTAGTAATTAACATAAATAACATCATGTGTAGGGAACTTGCTGTCAATGTGTAATGTTCCTTTACCTCTGATTTTGACTACTGTATTATCTCCTAGGTTGACAATCCCTTCCTTACACTGGCTCAATTTGGTGAACTTAATCTTGTCACTAGTCATATGATTTGAGTAGCCACTATCTATGACCCATAAATTTTTCCTTTTAGCATGTAGCATTGTTTGGGTGATCATAGACTGAATTTTATTTTTCCATATCTCCTTTGGCTTCTTGACTGTACTTTTATTTATTGTGTTATTGATTTGTAAGCCTTTGTTCTCTTTAAGAGTATCAACCTTTTTTTCATTGTTAGACTTTGATTTAACAAGATTTGTTCTACAATGCTTTTCTATATGCCCAAAATTATTATTGTTATAGCATAAAACATCTAGATCTAGCAAAAGGGTAAATGAATTCTTACTTAATAAACTTATCCTTCTTTTAGGTACAATCTTACAATCAATTACTTTATGGCCAAATTGATTATAACTATAACAATAACCATACAATTATGAATAATACATGGTTATCATTTTATTTTGGGTATATAAAGGAGGTCTTCTAAACTCTATCTTCTTCAGGTTCCTTTCTGTAATGTTATTTTTTGTAGCACAACCTTGGTCTTTGTAGGAACAGTGCTATTACTTTTCTTCTTCTCTTCAATAATGTGATTTTCTTCTTTTTTGAATCTTGATTCTATTGCTACCTTGAATTTTTCATACAGATTACTAGTTGTACTCAACATGGGACTCTTGCCTTTCTCATACCTAAGACCTTATTTTTCTTTGAGGGGATTTTGTGAGCTGATCATCTCATCTAGTATTGTAGATCCTCTTTTCAATTTTAGGCCTTTATCAATTTTTTCTTTGGCATTTTTGAGATTTTCCCTTAGGTCCATGATTTCTTCCTCCATCTTCAAGAATTCTAAGGATTTTGCTTGTAAATTAGTTTTGACCACATCCTATATTCTCTTTGCCTCCTCAACTTGGATCTTCAAACTCACTATCATTTGATCTGATTCCTAATTTATTTTATCAAGTTTCTCAAACTCCTTTTGATTAAGCTTCTTTTGTTTAGAATTTTATTTTCTAAGCTTGTCAATTTCTTATAAAGCATAGATGAGTTTACATTCTAGATTTACTTCTCCTTCTTCTTCATCATCATCTAAGTCCTCCTCTTCTTGGAATAAAGAATTTGATTCATAATTCATGAATATAACTTCATTTTGTTTGGCCATAAAATCACTATCATGCTCATCACTTAAACTACTACTGTAATCAACTGAGTCACTATCTTCTTTTGAGTACAACCCCTTTTTACTCTTAAAGAAGATTTTCTTCTTCTTGGGATAATAGGATTTCTCTTTTTGATTTTTCTTAGCTGAATCAAAGTCATCTTTCCTTTTATGTGGATATTTAGTAGTAAAGTGACCTATCTTTATACAATTAAATCATTTGAAGGGTAACTTACCTTTGTATTTTCTTGAGCCCTTCTTCAAATTTATGATGAAATTGGCCTCTGCATTATCAACCTCCTCAAATTTAGAATTAAAAGTTTCTTCTTCTTTTTCCTTCTTAGAAAATTTTAAATTAGCTTCTCTCTTGGATGACTCGACATCTCCCTACCTCATCTCATATGTAGTGAAAGTTCCATGTAACTCATCTACTATGATCTTGTTCAAGTGTCTTACTTTTACAATTGTAAAAATATAGAATCATACTTTGTTGTTAGAGATTTTAAGACATTTTTGACAATAATTACTTCATCCATTATTTCTCCAAGTCCTCTGATTGCATTAACAATCTCATATACCCTAAGAAGGTAATCTTAAATCTTCTCATCCTCATTCATCTTGAGGCTTTCAAACTATCTCTTATGAGTTTGAAGCTTTACTTGTTTTACTCTATCATCTCCTTCATAAATGCTCTTCAATTTGACCCATATGTATTTTGTGCTTTGACAATGCATCACTTTGACAAACTTTCTAGTTGACAATCCACAAAGAATGGCATTCTTTCCTTTAGCATTATTTTCACATGCCTTTTTCATTACCTAATCAATAACAAGAGTTGCAAGGGGTGTGTATCCATTGTCAATGGACATTCAGACATAAAATCCCAAAGAAATCAAATATGCTTCCATCCTTATGCACTAGAAAGCATAGTTAGTCCCATCAAATAAAGGTGCCTTGTTTGCTGAAGTTCTATCATGATTATTCATTTTGTGTTCAGACTCTAAGATTTACCTAAGTTGATTAAGCTTCTCACTAGGAACATAATGCTCTGATACCCATTATTGAATACACCTATCTACTGAGAGTGGGGGTGAATCAGTATATCTCAAAAACTTGGTTACTTACAAATTTCAAGATGAATGTTAAACAAATGTAAACTTGAACAAATCAAAGAAAGATATCACATGCATAGAAGCACAAAACATAACACCTAATTTATATGTGGAAACCTAAAGGGAAAAACCATGGTGAGAATGTTGTTAGAATCTATTATTTTAATATAACCTCACAAAGTTTGTCTCACTAACTGAACCTCACTAGGTAAATTTAAGGACACCCATCCTAAGGAGACACCAATCCCCTAACTTTAAGAGCACCAAATCTAAGGAAGCACCCACTCCCTATACTAAGCACCAACCCAATTCAATCTAAAGGCACCAACCAATTAGATACTTGAATTAAAATTCAAGTGAAGGAATCATATTCATAAAAGAATCCAAGTCTTTGTTCTTTGTTGTGAGTCTAATTTTCAACTGCTAGTTTCTCCTTCAAGACACTTTTATGTGTCCTTCACTCTTCTTATACCCTTTCTCTATGTCTAAATTTATCTATTTGACACCTTGATATTCTCAAATTTGACCATTACTTCTGCATACTTAGATGAGTCTCATATTTCTACACTTACAACTTGACTCCTCTCATTCCTAAAATGAAGTAACTATTTTTCTTTCCTTCTCTTCATCTCTTTGGAATTTTGTATCAATTAAAACTTAAATGAGCCTCTTTTATTTATACATTTTACATTCATTATTTGTCTCTTCTCATTCCAATAAAATGACTATATGACTTCCATTCTTTGATCCTCTTCAAATTCTACCCTAGTTGCATCAATTTACACACTCACAATATTTGAAGAATTGATTCAGTTCAATTGTTGTTGTGTATATCCTTCAACTATCTCACAATATTCTTGTAACTAACTCACTTCAATGGTTCTTCATTTATTTTTTAATCCAATTTTGAAATGTGTTCATTGATCTTTCCATCTGAGCTTTGTGTGAAATTTTATCTCTTGAAGATGCATGATCTTTATATTGGCTTAGTCATTAAACTTCAACATGTTGAATTCATCTTCTTTTCTTTAACATTCATGTATTAATTTTTCTCCTTTTGATTGTCTTAGACAAGCTCAATCTTTATCTTTACCTATATGTATTTCAAGAGTTTGTAATGGAATCCTTTCAACTTTTTTTTAAATTTTCTTGTTTCACACAAAATTGTCCTTTGGCACTTGTGGGAGTGTTCTCTATCTTTCATCAAAATTTCAAATGTCCTTTCTCTTCATTCAAACTACCCTTCAAGATTTTTCAAACTATCTTTTAGAAATTTTCAAGTGTCCTTCTCTCCTTTAGAAGTGTCCTTTGAAAGCTTTGTAAGTGTCATCTATCCTTCATAAGTATCCTTTATAAACTCTACAAATGTCCTTTCTTCATTTGAACTATCCTTCAAAAAAATTGTTGTGGGCTTTTTGTCTAAGTGCCCTTTGGGATTTTGTAAATGTCCACTTGCCTTAGACAAATTATATAAAATATTTCATCAAAGGCCTTCATCTGAAAGTGTCCTTTGGAACTTTTACAACATACCCTTTAAGATTTTGTAAATGTCCACTTGCATTAGATAAATTATCCTTCGATATTTTTGTTTGGGTCCCTTTCATCTAAGGGCCTTCAAGACAATTTCCCTGACAAAATACCAAGTGTCTTTTTCTTTCAGCATTTTACAAAGTACCTTTTGGGACTTCTCAAAATTTCCTTTCAAAAACTTTGTTCGGGTCACATACCCTTCAGAACTTTTATAAAGTACCCTTCAGCTTTTTGAAAAGATCCCTTCAGAACTTTTAAACAGTCCACTTTCCCTTTAGATTTTTTGCAAAGTCCCCTTTGAGATTTTTTCAAGGATCCCTTTAAATTTTTTGAATCATCCAATTACCCTTCAACTTTTTCAAAGAAAGACTTAGCCAATTTTCTCTAAAGAAATCATTGAACCATTTTCTCTGTAAGAATTGCCTTTAACATTTTCTTGAAAGAATTCCCTTATTTGTTGTGGGTTTTTTGTTTAAGAGAATTATGTTTACCAATATTTCCAAAAGAATTATCTTTACCAATATTTCTAAGAGAATTCCCCTGACAAATACAAAGGTGCAAAATCAACTAAGTATGCAAACTTAGTAGGCTTTTAGCTGAGGAACAACCTTATGTATTTGTAACATTTGCTCTATTCATACTTATGACATAGAACTTAGACCATAAAGAATAGACACAAACCTAATTATCATAGTGTGATCATTTCATTTAGATGCTACCATATCTTGTCAAGATAACCATATGATTAAAGGGATTCAAAGTACACACACAAGTCTATTCAACTCAACACAATTTTCATTAATGCATGATAGCACATGTTGCCTTTGACATCAATGATAATTATTCAGACATCAATGACTATGTCCAAAAAATCCATGCATCTATGATATGCTCCCACTAATATGACTCCCATTTAAGGTGAGGTAAGATAGTAACTAGTAGTTACCTCACCTTAAAAGGATAAGATAACCATATAACTATGAATGAACCATGTAGCATATAAAATGACATGTCTAGGTAAATGTATCATTTAAGAACATAAAATTTGATCACATTAAGGCCTAAGATGCATGATAAGTATCATGGAAACATTTATATATTAATAGTAAAAGATCAAAAAATAACCAATCACACACACACAAACACTCAAAAACAAGTCAAAAGATAATGGTCCAAAGAGACCACAAACAAGGGGCATGTTTAAATGCCACATAATCAAAATGGACATGACTTATTCAAATGTCCAAAAAATCAATAATGACATATTAAAATGTCTATACAATAGTTAATGACATATTCAAATGTTAACAATAGACAAACAGAGACACATGGGCCATAAATAATAGAGCATATTAAAATGCTCAAACAAATAATATAATAGTAAGAAAAGAGACTCAAGGATGTTCATAAATGAAAGCATAAAAAACCAACATAAACATATCATACTAGTCCTTGGATATACATGTTAACAAAAAATGCAAAGTACATAGCATATCAAGTACAGTACAAAAGATATAATCATGGATAAAGGCATGTGTAAATACATAAACTCAATCATGATAATGGAAAGTGATCATATAACCATATAAAATGTGTGTATATTGATAAAATAAGGTGGATTCCCCCAACATCTTGGTGATATTATTAGAGGGAAATCCTAACATCCATAAGTGCATAAATAATGTGTTTGTGTATGCATGTATCACAATCAAAATATGTGTGAAACATGTGTATATAGGAAATACTGATATGACATATATCAACATGGAACCAAAAACATATATGCCAAGGAGCTAATAGGATAAGTACATGCTATTTGGTTTTTGTATTTTTTAAATTTTTAATTTTTTTTGGTATTTTTGGAATATTGGCAGAATGGAAGATCATCATATGATCTCATTCAAAGGATGGTAATAGATATCTCCCCACTAGGAACCTGATGTAATAGACTGGTGGTACTACCAAATATTATGTGTAGGTTTAATATCTATCATTGTAAGCTCAAGAATGTTCTACGTATGTATAATAGGAATATGTGGTTATGTAGAAATAGTATAAGGAATAGGGGTTCATGGAACCCATCTCTATATGTTTTATGTTTTATTTGGGATAACAATAATAGGAACATGTTTAGGTGATTTGTATATAAGAATATGGTGTGTAGGAGATTATGAGTCTATGGGACCCACTATATGTATTTGATTAAATGGTCTCTCAAGTACTAGATACCTAGTAAAGGGGATTACCTATTGCTTACCCATTTGTTTTGGATGAACCTTAGCAAGTTTAATAATCAATTTTCTAGGTATAAATTTATTTTCATCAAGAGGATGCTCATACGAAATATTATAAACTATAATTACCCAATTGACATGAATGCATTTAACATGCCCATGCATTATATAAATATTGCTTGAAGTGTATATAGACAAGGTCATTTGAATAACATATCAAATATATTAGTAGAAGGTATAACTGATAAGGTAGTAACCACATGTGTAGGGCCCACATATAAATGTAAGTTAATCTCACCAAGAACCTACTATAAGGTCCCATAAAATGATCTAATTGATTAGGTAGATGGGTTTAAATCATTATGAGTATAACCTATATGTGTAATTAATGTCAAGGTGTAAACATTATCACTTTCACCATTACCAATCATAACACTGGGTATAAGTTGATGATCAAGGTATGGTTGAATGAATAAAGAATGAAGATATGAGCCATCATCCTTAATATCACTATCATATAAATTAATAGAATGTATTTTAACCATAGATAGTGTATGTCATGTGTAAGTACCAATAATCCCATCTAGTGGGTGCATATAGTGTGATGTAGGAGGATGCACATTATATACCATTTGCACCTCTACATCCTTCTTAGAATGGTCTTGTAAAGGATTGTTAAATTTTTTTTTTTATTTTTGGTGATCATTAGGTTTTGAACCTGATTCCTTTTGAGGATCATCAAATTTAATCTTTTGTTCATCGATGAGGTCTTTTATATTATGCTTCAAGGTAAAACATGTGTTCATATAATGCCTAGGGACTTGGTGATAACCACAATAAGCATATAAATTGTATATTTTGGGTAGAGGATGACTCATATAAACCTATGTAGGAGGAGGGAGAGATATAAGATGACACTCTACTAACTATAGGAATAATTAAATAGGAGACTTAGATAAACATGCAAATTATATCCTCTATGTATTAGATAAAACAAGCCAGTTGGGTTACTGTGAAACTAAATTAACCATGGTGGTCATTTTACTTCTAGGATTAGGTGGTTTTACCTTATAACTTAGTTTTATTTCAAACTTGGTATTATATGTAGATGTATTTAGTGTGTTTGCTACACACTAAAGTTTATTCAATTAAACAAACTTCATTTTGTGGTCCTGAATAACATGGCATAAGTCATTAAAGGATTTGAACTTTTTAAAAATAATAGACACATATAAAGGATCAATAAAACTTTACTTGAACATGTCTTAAATTTATTTATCTACCATAGGATTTGTCATTTTATCCAACATTATTTTATACCTCAATACATATTCAATGATAGGTTCATTGGTTCCTTGTTTAATTTTTGCAATTTGGGTATAGGAGACCTTTTGGGTAATAGTGATATAAATGTGTGTTGGGAATTGATTTACAAGGGTATTGGATGCTTTCATGGATTGGAGAGGTAAATCATATAACCACATCAAATTATAGTCCTTGAGGCTCTTTAAAAATAATTTGGTCAAAATTTTATCATTACAGGTATAATCAACGCATGCCATAAAGAATGATAGAAGATGCTACTCAATATCACCCTTGCCATCATAAAATGTGAAATTAGGTGTAAAAAAACCATTTGGAAAAGGATGCAAATATATCTCAAGTGCAATAGGGTTATGTAACACATCTTAGGAATCAATAACATGAGGATATTTTAATGCATTTTGTTCAGTGTTCGTAAACTTGTCTTCTAAGTTCTTTATAAATTTAAGGAATTATTTTACTGTAGACCCATTTGGATTTATATGACCAAGTTGATAAGTCACCAAAGGGGATGTAAATATGGTTTGAGTAGTAACAGGCAATGAACTTGGTATTTGATTTGGAAAAATTGGTAATTTCATTATAATTATATCAATAACATTTTGATCCTTGAGGAACAAATTCCTAAAAACATAATTTGTGTCCCCACTATATGTTCATAGATTGGTTGGTATGGAATCATTTTTGGTACCCTATGAGGACTCACCATTACTAGGTGAGAAATATTTTGCCTTAGCAAGTTTACTGATATAGTCTCTTATGACATATAAATAGGAATCCATTAAGATTTTGTTGTTATGGATATGAGTGACCAATGATTATTTATCTTCCTTTTGAAATTGGGTTTTTTATTTCTATTTTCCATTGTGTATAAATGAAAAATTACATAATTTGAACAAAAAATTAAAATCCTAGCTAAATGAAAACCCTAGGAAAAAATAGAATTTACATACGTTGAGTTCACCAAATGTTTAACCATAATTTTTGGATATGGATCCTATATGGATAGATAGGGTTAATAATATAGAAAATAATAAAAATAAGGGTGATAAATAGATCTATAGTATGCCAATTATTTTACAAATAAAGATAAATAATATTCTAAATTAAATGCTAAGATATGTTAAAAATAGAAAATAAAACTATGATGGATATTACATAATGAAAATAAGGTAATTATATAGTTCTAATGTTAATTTAGATATAGATATGGCACATACATGGAGTAGACTGGAATAAGATTGTGGCATGGTCGCAAAATTCTAGATTAAGTACCTCTATAGCTAGAGACACTTGTGTCAACCTGGGATAGTTATTTTGATGCTACTAACTAGATCAGGTGTCTAGTACAAAATACCTTCTAAAATTAGATGCAATCACCTAGATGTTTTTGGGTTCTATGCCACCTTTTCTCTAGTACATTTGGATCTAGGTCATGGACTATCACTCCTTGTCAAATAGAAAAACCCTAGTTATTCACCTTCATAATGGCTTTAGGAAAAATGGGTTAGTGGTAAAATGGAATCGAGCTACCCCAAAGACCCCTATATAAATGAGAATTGAATACATAGAAATACTCTAAATAGGGCCTCATAATTATGTTATTCTCTCTTACATGTTGGCTTGTGTGTACATAAGGATACAATATGTGGAAAACAAATACAAAAGTGACCTCTACCTTATAAGTTAGAAAATTAGGCTCTTGGGTTGATCCTTAAGTAATTTAGATTTGTAAATGTGTTGTTATAATGAATATTATGAAAATAGGATAACATAGGAAATTTGTTATCAATGTTAGGTATTTTCTAGGTATATGCTAGGTCTAGAATGAGTGAAGGTTCATATTAAATTTATAATAATCTAATTGGATAATATATAACATTAAATCACTTAGTCCAACCATAATAATACATTTCATTTCAAAATTAGATGATTTTAGGCCATTGGACACTTGCATCGGGGTAGAACACTTGTGTTGATGTAAGTGTCTAGATAAGATGCAAGTATTCGAAGAGTAGGAAAATATTTACATGTCCCAAACTTGTAAATATGTATAATAATTATGCTAAAATTATTTTGGTCAAGATAAAAGGCCTAATTCATCATAATGATATTGGTCGTACTAAGAGATGAGTAATGAGCATAAAGAGATTATAGATGCAAGACTTACAAAAGTGGAAAAGGTCTATAACTAATAGGAATAGTCAATATTTGAGTTTTCCAAGTGTACAAGTCTAAGGTGCTACATAATTTAAAAATATCATCTATAGTTGGCCTATAGTGTTTCAATATTTACATCAGGTTTCAAATCATTGCAATGTATGTTAGTGCATAATTAAGCCAAATAATAAAGATCAAATGGAACTCAACCTAGTTCTCATAGCACAACCTTTTAAACAATGAGGGATATAATTTTTGGGGATTAATATTTCACCATCCATATTATCCAATTCCCACTACATCATCACTATGAAAAACTATTTCATAGATTAGGTTGAGGCAGCAGTGAATCCTAGCTATGAGGTGAAAGAGGCTATGAAATTCCTCTATAAAAACATCATCATAAGCTTTGATTTTACTTAAATTTTAATCTATGATATGTGAACATAATTCCTCAATAGTAACATAAAAACATTTATGGAATAATTCATGATATCATACCATAAGAGTAGCACATGCCATCAGAAATCTAATGGCCAAGTTGAATATTCAAATAAGGTACCTAAAAAATGCTAAGCAAGATTTTTAATGTGTAGAGAGATGATTGGAACATTATATCCCTATATTACTATGAAAATATAAGACCAAATACAAACATGTGATGTGATATAACCCATTTTAATTTGTCTATGGAATTGAAGTAACTATGGGAATTGAGTACTTTATTCCCAACTTGTGCATTGCAATGGTAACTTAGATTGGTGATAAAGAATCCTTGGAAAACTAATTTCTAGTTTTAATCACATAGAATAAACATAATGGATGGTAAGTTTCAATAAATAAGTGTAGAAATTTTGTTATAAGGCTTGGTATGATCACAACTTGTGATCAAAGGAGTTTAAAATAGTGTAGTTGGTACTCTTATATGAAAATATGTTCAAAGCACACTCAATAAATTTGTGAATTTGGTGGAATGAACTATACATAATCCATGTCATGAAGTTCAAAGAACAATTGTGTCATGATATTTATAGTGGATTTATTATTCCAAATAGGGTGTGTAGTAATAGGTTCAAACCCTATCACAACTAAAAATTAGAGTATGTGAAAATATAAATAAGTGCTAGATTATACAAGTAGATTAGAATCTCCATTTTTCCTAAGTTTGGTAGTATAAAAAAGTAGACTAAGAAAGTAGAAATAGAAAATTTAATGGTATGTAGAATAATTAGATGTGATATGATGAAAATAATAAAGGAAAGGCTACAAGGGATATACAAGTTATTAGTAAAAAAATAAATTAAAATGTAGATTAGATTTATGAAGGGAATGTAGGAAAGCCTCATAAATCAATTAAGTCTAGGAATGACATGCAAAAAAAAGTTAGCTTAGAAGAATACAAAAATCACAAGTGATGACATGATTAATAAAGTGCATTGTATGTAAAAAAAGTTAATTTATGTGGATTTCAAATTTGGTGACAATAAAATCGACAGTTGAGTCCTAAAAAGATAATGGTTTAAAAAAGTGGTGGTGCATCACATCAATTAATATATAAATTAGGAAACCAAAAAAAATGGTAAATTTCAAGTCGTCAATGGCCAAGTATTTTAATGACTCACAAGTTGGCACATGAATTAAATCAATGGATCTTCATAAAACAACATGATCCATTCTTAAAATGGGAATGAGCAGATATAAATCATAATTTTTCAATTGAATGAGTTTGCAAAAGTGTAGTTAAAATACTCTAAAATTTGAGATTCCTTTATATAAATAATAGATATAAATTAAGGATACAAAAGAATTTGAGAGTGATTATAAATAGAGTATAATGGGAAAAGATGTTAATATAAAAAAATTAGAATAAAAGGAGTGATTAATTAAAATAGAGCTTGATGACCAAAATACAAGAAACCTAATGGAATATATAGCCTTGATTAATGTATGGAAAGATGAAATAGAGATAGGGTTTTTGTTACACCACACCTAATGGAATGATTGAGGACCCTTTGAGTTTATTGACAGGCTAACATGAAGTGGTTTTTATATCCCTAAACCCAAGGATCCCTTAGATCAACAAAAATATTTTAAATCCAAAATCATCCATTGATGGTCATAAACCTAAAGAGATTAGTGTGATTGCACATTTTAAAATATAATGATGAGATCATGATGACATTGCTCAACTGACACAATGAACAAGCTATTCAAATTTTACCTCAAGTGACTATTCACATCAACATTGTGATAGTTGTATGCCCAACATTACTTAAGGTGAGGGAAAGAATGTTTCAACCATTTTAATCCACAAATCCACAATTATAGTAGGAAACTAAGGAAGAATACATAATGTCCACTCACAATGTTCTAGTAAAGCAAGTAATTAATGTGTCAGTGCAATTTTAGTAGAAATCACAATGAAAAGGTACTAAAAGAAAATCAAATGAGTGAAACAAGAGATGAAAGGAGTAATAACCACTGTATATGTAATGGTATAATTATTTAATTAATTCAACTCACCCAAGTTCCTAGAAAATATCACAAAAAACATGAATAAATTAATCTCTAGTAAAACATAACATTAGTATCAATTTTTGGTACTCCTCATATGTTTCACAAAATGTAAGTCCCTTGAAGGGTAAGTTATGGTTAACGAGGATTTTTTTCCAAACCAATCATTTAAAAATATAGTATATCCATAAAGGGGTAATACATTATATCCTTCATAAAATTTTGATAACTAAATACTATAGATATGAGTGTTTATTAGTGAAAATCCTCATGTTCTACAAGAGGTAATGGACTATTTTTTACACATTTTTACAATTAATAGGTTTCATATTGGCATTAAGGGTTTATATATTAAATATCAACTCATCCCACACTTCCACTTATTTTATTCATCAATATGGTCCAATTTCATGTGTAATTAATATTCCAAAGGAATATGGTTATTCAAAACATAACACCATTATGAGAAGTAGAGTTGCAAGCTTCATTACAACCAACATCATCATAATAAACTAATTTTGGATTGTAGGGAACATCACCTAAAATAAATGATGAAATGACATATTGAATCTAGCCACCACCAACTAATACCAGGAGGTCATTGGCACATCAAAGTGACCCCAATATTCCCATTAGTTTTGTGTAGGTAAACATCAATACACTTAATATTTTTCTAGAGGATGTCCATAAAATCCTTATGCATGATATATAAAACATCCCACATGATGAATAAGTATAGAAGGAGTGGTTATTTTCAAAGGCTATGTTGAATTCACAAGTTCACAATAACATACAACATATTATAATGGACCTCCCACCCATGTCATATTCCATTAAGATGGACACAATTGTTTTTGGAATATTAATATTTGTGCAGTTACTTTAGTGGCCACAATGATCCATAGTGTGAATAAATTTTTTTATATTTATTTAATTATAACAAAGTATTTAAAACTTATGTTCTTAAAATAATAAAATTTATATTTATTATTTAATGGTTAGTTGAAAATGTGTATCGGTTGGTTATAATTGTTCACACCCCTTATAAATGGATTTTTGCCTTAGTAAAAAAACAATATTATTGTATTGTGAATTATTCACATTGAAGTGTCTCCAAGAATTTTGTGAAGGAGTTATGTAAAGAGGATAATTGAGGTTAAAAGGAAGTTATTGGGTGTAAATTATTCCTTAATATAATGGATTATGCTTTTATGGGTTTTGTTTCCTATGTTCATTTTCCCCCATATAAATCATGTAATATGTTGTGTAAGGTATATATTTTCTATCTATTTATTAGTATTATTTATGCACTTATTCAATTTTCAAATTAATCAATAATTGGTCATTAATATTAAATAATGTATTATCATTCCACTGGATCTTATAACATGGTATCTAAGCCGTATTTTGTTTGATCATGTTTTCAGGTTGTTGGCATCTTGAATAATGTGTTTGTAGGTAGTTTGAAAGTTTTTTTTTAAACACACACACAAAAAATAATAGCATTGTAAACATGTGATATAAATAGATGATACAATTAATATCATTTAAAAACATATAATTATGTTAAAAAATAATATATATTTATATATTCTATAATATATATATATATATATATATAACAAAAAACAAAAACAAAAAATTCAATTTATTATTGTAATCAAATTAATTTTATTTAACCTCATAAGTGTAGGTCATTCAAAATTATTCATATATAGTTGATATTTGTTAAATTTGACAAAGCCACAATTAAAGAGGTTCATCAAAGGTCACTCAACTTGGTTAAAATGGATAAACTACCACATTATTTCCTTATAATGACCTTCCTTTCTTAGTCATTAAAATTGTTTTTTGATCTATCATAAAATTGATGTGTATTTAATTGTATAGTCATAAAAATATGCATTGGCAAGCTCATTACTAGAAACTAAACACAAATTTGTGTAAAAGTATATTTACATTTTGTATTTTAAAAATTGTCATTAAATGTCAGTTTTAGTTTTAATAAAATTTCATCTCAAAGCTTAAATATGGATAAGTCTAAAATGTTAAATGGAATTAAATATAACATTTGAAATATATGATTCAAAGATAAATTCATGGCTAAAAAATTGTGGAGTGTTGTTAATGGTACCAAGAAGCCTCCATCTAAGAGACATGTGACAACCAAAAATATAAATTCTTATCAACATAAATCTCAATAATTTATGTAAATCATCATAAAGAGTGTTAAGGATTAATTCCCACTCCATGTTGACAATAAATAATCTCCCAGTGAAGTTTAGAAACTCCTCAAATCAATGCATGAATGTACTCAACTTTCTAAGTTTATCAAGCTTATTTTTGAATCATCATAACTCCTATGAAAGGTGATGAAAAAATTATTAATTTTATTTCTAAAATTAAAAATATTCAATCATAGATAAATGGATGTAATTGTAATTTAATTCAATATCAACTTCTTTATTTCATTATTCACTTAAATATCCATGAGAAGTTTCAAAACTTCATTTTAATTCTTAACTCTAAATATCAAAAAGAGAAATACATCCATAACCTCTCTACCCGTTCAACTCTTATCATTCAAGAAGAATAAGTGATGTCTAATTTTTAATCTAAATATAATGCCACTCAGACACTTCTTGATCAAAACAACATTCCAAAAAATAATGAAAAACATAAATTTAAATCAAAATCCTCCAATGTCAATAATAATGACGGAAATAAGAAAACTGTAAACAATAACTATAAAATAAAATTTTATGAGAATTGTAATCTTTGTGGTAGGTTTGGTCATAAAAATAAATATTGTTATAAAAAAAGGTTGGGGGGGGGGGGGGGGGTGGTGAATTTACAACAACCCTAAAAATAACAAAGAGAAGAAATTTTCTAATCAAAATCAACATAAAAATCAAAACCAGAATCAAAAGAAACTAGGATCAAAATTCTAATAATATTGCTCTTTATTCTACTTTAGTTGCTTCTAATGCTAATGAATGAATTTTAGATAATGATGCTTCACATAACATGACATTCTTTTCTAATTTTTTATCTAATGATATGTATATGTATAATTAGGTGATAATTCATATTTAGAAGTAACTAAACAAGGTAGAGCAAAATTTAGAAATGGATTCTTAAATGATGTTTTTTATATTCCTAGACTTAAGAAAAATATTTTATCCTATTCCTATCTTATGCATGATAATTTAATTATAACACTTCTTAAGGAGAATTGGTTTATTGAAGATTAATTTGGTTCTCTGATTACTAAATGTATTAAAAATAAAAGTCTTTATATTTTTACCAATTTTTCTATTCAAATTAGAAATGAATCTCAATTATGGAATTAAAGGATTATAAAAGTTTGATTTTATAATTATTTATGATATTTCTCATCATAATATCATGGTTTTATTTATTAATATATCTCCTCATCATGAAACTTGTGAAGTTTGCTTACATGGTAAGCAACACACTCAATTTTTTCACAAACATCATGATACAAACTCCTCTTATCCTTTAGAGCTTATTCATAATGATGTAATAAGACATGAAATTTACTTCTATTAATGTATATTTAATTTGTATTACTTTTAATTTTGATAACACTATAATTATTTAGAATTATTTTATAAAGAAGAAATTTGAAGTGTTATCTAAATTTAAATAATTTAAAGCTTTTGTTGAAAATTATTCTAACCTAGAAATTAAGAGATTAAGAATTGATAATGGAATTGAATACATTAGCAATTAATTTATTTCATTTTGAATTTCATGTGGTATTCAAAGAGATTTAACAACTCACTATTCTCCATAATTAAATGGAATTACTGAGAGGAAAAACATGACTATCCTAGAAATGGATAGAATTATGTTACATTCAACAGGTGTTCTTAAGTTTCTTTGGGTTTAATCCATGAACATTTTTCTACATATTATTAATAAATTTTTACATATTTCTACTCCTATATAAAAAAATTCTAATAAAAAACCAAGTGTTGCTCACCTTAGGATATTCGGAAGTCATGATTCTATTTTAATTCCTAAAGTCAAAATAAAGAAACTTGATCCTACCTCCTAATATTTAAATTTTCATAGGTTATGGAGGAATAACTAAATTATTAAGGGTGTATGATATATCTAAATGAAAATTCATTGAAAACAATGTTCAAAATATTTAAAAAACTTTTTATAAGCCTTTTATATAACCCCCTCAAGTTTCTTCCTATGAAGAACCAGACACTTTTTTCCTCCTTATGAAGAACATGCCTTAGAGGAAGATCCAAATTTGGATAAATTTTAGTTTTAAGGGGATCCTCATCAATTTTATATTCAATCTAAAATACCTAAATGGGTTTAATCCTTAATTAAACATTATAATATTGGAAATATAAATAAAATTACTAAAAGTCATCATACTTATCACACATTAGTGACTCTCTATGAATGTGAAACTCAATATTTCAAGGAATCCATTCAAGATCATAGATAGAAATATGCTATGCAATCCAAATATAGAGATTTAATAAAAAATTATACTTGGGAATTTGTCCCTCCTCCTTTTAAAAGGAATATTATTGGTTTCTAGATGGCTTTACAAAATTAAATATAATTCAACTAGGAAATTTGACAAATTTAAAGGTAGGTTAGTTGCTTGAGGATTTATTCAAAACATTGGAATTGATTATGTTGAAACCTTTTTTCATGTGTAGAAAATGAGTATTTTTATATTACTTATTGCTCTTAAAATTCAAAGTGACTAGGAAAGACACTAAATATATTTTCAAAATGTTTTATTGAATGATGATGTAGAAGAATAAATATATATGACTCAACCTAAAGTTTTTGAATAACCTAATAAATAAAATTATCTATGAAAGTTAAAAAAATATTTGTATGGTTTAGAACAAGCTCATTGATCTTAGTACTCTAAAATCACAAGTTACTTTTAAAAACTAGCATTTTCTAATTGATATTTTAACAATAACCTCTTTATGAAAATTAAAAATGGTCATATTATCTTAATTATATTATATGTATATGATATTCTCATTACTGGTAGTTAAACTAGTTTTATTCTTAAATATACATATAAACTAAATCAATATTTTGAGATGATTGATCTAGGCATGCTTCATTATCTTCTAGGCATCATTGTATTTCAAGATAAAAAATCCATTTTAGTATCTCAATTGTAGTATGCACATAACCTTATTGTTAAAGTTAACATGATTGATCGTAAGCTGATATATACACCTATTTAGGTTAATGTTAATATTGATCTAAAATTGCATGTGACAAAGTTAATTCTACATTATTCAGGAAAATAATTGGAAGTTTGATTTATCTAACTATTATTAGACCATATATTTCATATGTTATAGGTGTTTCTTCTATATTCATATAAGAAACATATATGGATCATTAGAAATTATCAAAAATAATACTTAGGTATATCAAAGGAATAATTAATTATGGTTTATATTATTCTTCCATTGATAATTCTAATTTTTATGGTTATTGTGATGTTGACCATGCTAGTGATGAAATAGATTAAAAATCTAATTCAGGATATGTGTTTAATTTTGGTGTACGTGTTATTACTTGGGGAAACAAAAAATAACCTATTATTTATATATCTTTTACAAAAGTAGAGTATAGAAGTGTTATGGAAGTTGCAAAAGAAGAAATGTAATTTAGAAAGTTGTTAGGAGAACTAAACTATCCCTTTTAATGTACATTCAAAACAATTTGGGTTTTCAAGTAAACCCTAGGAATAGAAATATAAATTCTAACTTTTATTTATTGAAACCCTAACTATAAATTCATAATTATAAAAATTATTATTTAGGAAAAAAAATTAATTTTTACAACATAAAATAACCTTGATAAAATTGTAGAATATTTAAAATATTTATGGGAAACCAAGGTCTAATTTTGATACTAATTTTAGACCTAAACATTATAAAAAATATCACCAACCAATGAATGTGGAAACTAATTTTTTCTCTCATCCAACAATGCAAAAATAGTTTTCCAAGTCTCCCAAACAAGTCACCACACTCCAAGTGGATAGAAATGATCGTGTTGACCAAAAAATGTGATCCACTACTGCATCCAACCCTACAAATCCCCAAACTAGTTTTCCCACCTTCCAATTAACCCTTCAAGCTAACAATATGATATTTTTTCAAACTACAACCTCTAGATGAATTCACCAATAGAATGATGGTTTTTTACTCCAATTCTAGAAGCTTATGAGGGTTTCCATCCCCATAGTTTGATAATGCAAGTAAATACACTCACCATTTAGAGAAAAAAAATAGATTATTGATTGTGTATCCAAAATTAGCAATCACCCCTTCCTTATATACCCTCATTTACCTCCAAACATTCCCTAAGGGTGGCTCCCCATAAAGTGAGGGAAAAACAATATTAAAAAATCACCCCCTTTAGAATAGATTAATAAGGGATTATATAAACTAAAATAAAATTCCCCCTTCCTTAATTAAAATTAAAATAAAAAAAGTTGTGGATAATATCACCTTCTTAAAAACTTGAAAAAATAAACATAGTTTTCATTTTTAAAACCCTTCCCTTATCCAATGGGAAATAAAGAGTCAACAAATGGATCTAACCTCATTAAGACAAAAAAGGGGACATTACAATCCTCCCCTCTTGAAATTGTTTGTCCTCAAGAAATGTTATTTTCCAATACCTGGATCCCAAATCCACATTTGGGATTTATAATCCTAACACTTGCTTCATGGTTGTAGCCTTGTCCTCCAATTATTCGCTTAATGCTATTTTGGGCTATCCCCTTGACTTCATGTATAAAACATCTTGCATGTAGCTAAAAATAATCCATAACAACCAAAAAACCCCTTGCCTCTCATCCCCATCAACATTAAGATGGGCGGGTTATTTGTCAATAATATCAAACATCCTTTACTAACATCATTATGTAAGAAAAATATCCCAAAATACATAAGTGCATAGTTGTTCATGAATGATGATAGCAAACCATAATCTAGAATTATAGAATTTAACAACATGAAAATGGTACATCAGCCATGAAACTAATATTTCCTTCCAAAAATAAAATATGTAAAGGCTGAAAAATACCATGTACAATCTAAAAAGACTTCAATAAGGATAATGAGCTAGAAATTCCTCTACCATATGACCACAAACTCTTCATCCTTGAGTTTCCTTTTATCAAATAAATATGATGAATGCATGCCAACACTTATGTTCACCTCATCTATATTACTATTACACTAATTACATTAGAATCCAAAAGTTATTATCATGATGTATGGGTAATACCATTCAAAAAATGATTCGGATTAGAATGTATGTTAGTTGACTAGTGGTTGTAATAGTCATATATGGCTATAAATTTTTCCCCAATCAACATGAAAGATGATGGAATGTTTGAAATTAATTATCTAATTATTTGATACCTACTACACACCACATCAAACAAATAAAACCTCTCTATACCAATAGATCTATAATTGATCAAATAGGATATTCTTGGTTTGGGACATGACATTACCAATATCACATCAAGTGGCCACCTTATAAAATTTATTTTGAGAACACCCATAATATACCAAACATTATCATAAGAAGTTATCTCATCTAGACCCATGGTGTAGAAATCATTGTATACCTTGTGTCTACCCCAAAAATTAACAAGTTTTTGTGACATCAAATAAATATACACCATGCATGCCCAAAGCATGACTGAAGTGTTGAATTTATTTACTAAAAATTATAATGGTGGTGTTTGAAAAAATATTTTAATATTTACACATTCATTGGGATTACCATGATTACTTTAAACTTCACAAGTTCCTTCCATACTTCCTAAAACATGATTGAAGTGTTGTGTTCCCTTAATAAAAATTAGAATGGTGGTGAATGGAAAAAATATTGTAATAATTACACATTCCCCATTCCTCCAAGAGATGAAATCCTAAATTTATTTTGAGACCCATCCAACCATGGCCTATTGATTTATATTATCTTGATTATCAAAATTCCATCTATGTGGCTAACCACCTTTCATCAAAAATCATTCCATGGGAAATATCTCCATTTTGTCAACACCTGTGATCTCATATTCAAATGTAAAACTCAATTCCAAAGAACAACCTATGGATTGATCCTTTATATCTTTGTTAGAATACAATATTTATCCTATATGAATTGTTATAAACTCCCTTTCTAACTAATTTCCAAAGATGAACAATGCCATAGTAGATTCAAAGCTTTTGTTGGCTTTGTTATTTAAAAAAATTCCCAAGTCCCATATGTAAACATAATGTCTAAACACCACCATAATATTATTATAAAAATGTGAATATCAACATGATGTTTACCTATTTCATATCTAGGAATATCTTTGAAACTCCATATTATGATACATAGGTAGTTTTGTGACTTATCTTCTTGATCTTTAACTACCACTTTCAAATCATGATAATGCAAACACAAAAAATTACACAAATATAACTCTTTATATATGGAGAATATCATTATATTGTTGAGTGGTATATTATTAACTGAATCAAAACCCATATAAGAAAATAAAACTACTATTGCCTTGTCTAGCATACCATGGAGATTGTATAAGAGATAACCATTTTCCAACTTATTACTAATCAACATAACCCATATTATGATACATTCATTTGAAGATATGACTATTTTTTGGTAAATTTCACTCTCTATCCAACCATAAATTATAAATCCAATGATAATGGAATTGGTATTAATCTAAGTACCTTTTAAATACTAAATGGTTTACTATTACAGCTACTGATCAATGGTTTGTAGTTGGTATATTTTCTCTTATGATTCAACCATTAATTACCATTATCATTCATAATATTTTCCTTATGCTTTTCTGAGGTCAATTATGATATTTTCCTTATCCATTTGTATGGGTTAATGAAATCATCAACAACAATGATATTAAAATTAGAAATTCTATCTGTTATAGATCTAAAATTGTCACATAGTTTCCATACCCTTATGAAAAATGCATTTTGAGACAAAGGTTCTATATTTATTATTTAACCATGCTTGTAATGATGGAATAAATGAAATATATTTATGTTCTCATTCCCATATTGTGAATTGACATTATAAGATTACTTACCATGATGATAACAAATCTGAAATGCCATAGTATGAAACAACAAACTTGAAATATAACTTTCATTTGTATACCTTGAGTTGGAATCCAATTGACCTCATTTTTATAATTTATAAGTAGGAGAATTTAATAGATTTATCTTGACACAACCATCGATGTAATCCAAATTTTCAAAATTATTAGAAGAAACTAAAACATTCTCCTTGCTTGCATGCTCATAATTATGGTTAATCTAAAAATAACTCTCGTATGGTAATAACTTAGTTTTTTTAATGATTGGAAGATTGATAGATACTTATAGGGATGAAACATCCTCTATTTTGGATATTTGACATTCAACATGTAATGTTTCTTAGGTTGGAATAACTCCAATATTGGCTACTTGGCATCTAACATGTAATGCATGTTCTTCCTTAACATTTTTAATGCAAACCTTTTATCATCAATAGTCATACATTTTTATATTGAATATATTTCACCTTACACTTTCATGGTAGAGTCATTCTTGGGTTAATCTTTAACTTCTTTCATATATGAATTCTCTTGTTTCCTAATTTCTTCCTTGGAATTATTTTGAGGGTTTGACCTTCCATATTTATTATTCAACCTTTTATTTTTATTTTCTGTATATACCTCCATGAATTATTCAAATCTATTTTTAAAAACATATATATCAACCTTATTATCATATTCATCAAAAATAAAAAGTTTTATCTCATTTCTATCACATTGCTCTTCTAACCATGCCTCTTGAATATGATCATTCTTTTGCATTCTTCTAAATGTATCTAGGGAATTATAGATTATATAAAAATAATTCATAAGATGGTTCTTAATATATTGGATTTTCATTAGTACTTATTATCTTACTTTTTTGTTGATTTTTTCAAGACAATCCTTATCTTTTTACTACTTTTTTTGTATTCACATCCACACCTCTTGGATAGGATCTATGTATTCTTCTTTTAGCAATAACTTAGGTATCCAATCTATTGTAGACAACTCAAATACCATATATATTCAAGAGATGGCTCCAATACCACTAAATGTTTATTTAAGGGTAATTTTTAAATAACTTGGGTTTTCTAGAAAATCTTAGGAATGAAAATATAAAATTTGACTTTTATTTATTTAAACCCTAACTAAAAATTCCATAATTTTGAAAATGATTATTTAGGCACAAAATTGAATTTTTACAACATTAAATAACCTTGATAAAATTGTATAATATTCAAAAAAAATTATGGGAACCCAAAGTCTAATTTTTATATTAATTTTAGACTTCAAATTTTAAAAGATATCACCAACTAATGAAAGTGGAAAATAATTTTTTTGCTCATCCAACATTGTAAAAATAGTTGTCCAAGTCTCCCAAGAAATTTTCCACACTCCAAGTGGCTATAAATGAACTCACTAACCCCAAAAGGATAATCTACTATTGCTTCCAACCTTAAAAAGTCCCCAAAGTAGCTCTTCCACCTTTCAAGCAACCCTTGAAGCTAAAAATATGATATTCTACCCAACTCTGAACTCTGAATGAAGTCACCAAGAGAAATGAGGGTTTTCATCCCTAATTATAGAATCTAATGAGGGTTTATAACCTCATATATTGATAATTCAAGAAAACATGCTCAAAATTTATAGAAAAAATATATTATTGGTCATGTATCAAAAATTAGCAATCACCCCTTCCTTATTATACCCTCCTTTTCCTTCCAAACTTTCCCCAAAGGTAGAACCCCACAAAGGGAGGGGAAAAAATATTCAAGAAATAACCCCATTTATAAAATATAAATATGGGATAACTTAAATAAAATCAAAAATTCCCCCTTATTTAAAATTCAAATAACCAAAGTTGTTGACAATATCACTTTCTTAGTATCTCAAAAAAAGAAACATAGATTCCTTTTTAAAACCCTTCCCTTAGCCAACGGGAAACAAATATTTGGTGAATCACTCCAACCTCATTAATCCCAAAAATGGGATATTAAAATAACTCCATATGGATGTCTCTCATAGTACAAATATTCTTTGTTACAGTAAAAGTTGTATAGTGTTAACAAAAAATATAGATCAACGCAAAAGAATGCATCATATTGAATTTCATGTGAATTTTATCTAATAAAAATTCCTTAATGGTGATATTTATTTTTATTATTGTCCTATATATTTTTAAGTGGAAAATATACTCACAAAATCACTATATACTACAAAAAATTTCAAGTTTAGAACAATGTTGGGCCTCTTAGAATTGTCATTAAAGGGGAGTGTGCATGACAATGTCACCTCATAATGGCCATGTTAATTTTACTTTATATACTTATATTTTATAATAAAATCTTTGTATAAAATCACCTTATGCATTTTTTTTAAACCTTACCCTGTGTGAATTCATGGTGTACCTAATAATAAAACATTTTTTGTAATGGAGGTCCTTATGCTATAGAAGGATCCAAATGTCTGTAAGCTTATCCATGGGAAACTATGGGATGTAGTCTCATTATCATGATAGCTTAGATCACCATATGTGGTTTATGGATTATAATTCCTTTTGTACAAGAAGGTGACTATGGCATGTATCCCCACTAAACATTAAGGGGGAGTGTTGGAACATTAATATTAGTGGGGTTAATTTAGTGTCCCGCATTATTTTATAGTGTAAATAATAAATATTATAATTTTTATTTAATTACAAAAAATTATTTAAAATTTATGTTATTTGAATAATAAAACCTATATTTATTATTTAAATGGTTATTTGAAAAGGTGGATAGTTGGTTATAACTATTCACACCCATTATAAAGGCTTCTTCACCTTTGTAAAAAATAAGATTATTGTATTGTGAATTATTCACATGAAAGTGTCTCTGAGAATTATATGAATGAGTTATGTAAATAAGATAAGTGAGGTGAAAAGGAATTTATTAGGTGTAAATTATTTCTTTATATAATGGATCATGTTTTTCTGTGGGTTTTTTACTTGTATAGGTTTTCCTACAGAAATAGTGTGTAATGTATTTATTTTATATCTATTTATTATTATAATTTACATATTCTTTCAGTTCTCAAATTAATTATTAACATTTCATTCATATTAAATAATGTATTATCATTCCATTGGATTATTTTAAAATTATAAAAGATGAATAAGATAAGATAAGGATGCAATACATCTTCATAACATCTATAGCATCAATATTATAGGATACATGATGAAAATAAAGTGTCAAGGATGACCTAGAGGCAACCCTAGAGAAGACACTCAAAATAAAATACAAACACAAGCATATGTCATGGCATATCAATCTAGCCACTAATGAATAGAATGATGTTTCCAAGGTGAGCCTGTTTATATTATTAGAAAAAAGTCTTACATATGTAGAGTAGGAAAGTTTCATAATGATTTTAGAGAGTAGAAAGGGAGTACTATATCCATCCTTGTAATGCACAATAATAATAAGTGGAATAATATAAAATAGAGGCATGCTTGTACAAAAGGTGGTGTAAGAAGAAAATGTTTATCCCACTAGTTGTGTAATCCAAATCCTACATGCATAAACAAAAAATTTTAACATCAAGATAGTCAAATTCAACATAATCTCCACACTTCAATCCTACATAAACTCCATAATAGATAAATATACCTTCACCACATCCCCACCTATAATTCACTACCACCTCCCAAACGATGAAGGCATAATGAACAAATCCTGGAGTGACATTCATCCCAAAAGTATTATTTATGCAAAAAAATGAAGGAATAGTCATAAAACATTCTAGATGACACTCCCTCAAAAGTGGATCAAACCTCATTACAAATAAATCTAGACCATTTTATCTAGTTTGGAAAGAGTAACCAAGTATATAGGTTGGAAAATCCCACATCAAGGGAGAAGGAAGTGGAATAAAATGATATGAAAGATAAATAAAACTAAGCTACATAAAATCAAGTATAAGCACACGTAGAAAAAGGAGAAATAATCATGTTAAGAGGAGAAAAATTACAAAAATGATGAATCACATAATAAATGTGAGGAATATAATTAAGCGTAGACCAAGTAGAGAAGGATGTCAAGGCCAATAAGATATAGGATTTATTTAAACAAGAGGAATCTCGAACAAGGACAAAAAATACAAATATGTGGATGAAAAAGAAGTTGTGAGAGCCAAAGTTGAGCAAGACAAGGAGAAGGAGAAAATTTTGCTAAAATAGATTAAGACTCAAGAAGAGGAATAGTAAAAAAATAATGAATAAATTGATAAGGTTTAGGAACAACAAGATAAAATAGGAATAGTAAATGGATTCTAATGTTAGGCTGCATAAGGGACCATTAGGAAAAGACAAACTACTTCAAACTATAATATTGGTGATACACATAAACAAGGTCACAAATCAAGGCTAAAGGATTATTGAAATCATTACACACATACACATATCTCCATTTAACTCTATTTATTTTAAAATAATACAGACATACAAGGTGTGTTATATATTATTAAAAATACACATGCACAAGATAAGTGAAAGTGTGTTATTTAATAAATTTAGTGTCTGTTAATATGAATATGTTATTCATATTATATTAGTACCACTAATATGTCAACAAAATAAAATACCTAATATTTAAAAAGTTGAAAATAATGTAAAATTTTATTAATATTACTAACAATCTAAAAACACTCATGCCCCAGTATTTTTATAAAAATATAACAAAATTAACTAGAAAAATCTCAAGAAGTAATAATATGGCATGATTTTAAAAATAGCACATTGTGTGTTGCACAAAAACCTTGAGTATTGTCATAAAATATAGTTTTTATTTTATACGTTAAATAATTCATGGCCTACATCTCACATTCCATATTGAAGTGTTTATTAACATGATATTATTAATATTTATACTTGTTTATATTATTTTTATTATTATATTACTAATATTCACATTAAATATATGAATATTTACTTACTATGTTCCCTCTATCTTATACATATTGGTACAACATAACATATTATTTATGGGGAAACCACATTATGCTACAAGTATGGGATGTTAAAAACAAAGTGATATTCACATGAGAGGATATGGCATGGATATAAATTGAATTAGGAAATGGATAGGTGGATCTAGTGGTTTAAATAACATATATGATGTTAGATGAATTCAAGATAAGGGAGAAAAACAAGGTTGGAAATGTCATCACCTTCGTACAAAGGAAGAACACATTGAAGGTGACACAAAATAGAAAATACACTAAAAATTCCTATGAAGTGTGAGTATACGTTGCATTAAATTTTACATTTCATCCTACCATTTCCATGTCTAATTTTAATCCTTTAAACTAGAATTAACCAATCATTAATTATACTTAAGGTACAATAAATAAGAGATATGCACCTATAACCTCTAAAAGAAAAATAAATTACAAATAAAATGGGGTTCTAAACAAAGTTCATTGTGAAGGTGGATTTCATGAGTACAATAATTGGTTTCACAAATATAAAGAAGGATAAGCCTACCACTAGATATTAGGCTCAAGTGATGATAAAATGGAAATGTATGAAACTCATCTCTCAAAATAATTGGTCACACATATAACACATCTTGTATAAATAAGAATTATAATTAATAAAATAAGTGAGACTCAATATTTAAATGATAAAAACCTAGAAAGAGACACATATCTAATGAGATGAGATGTTGAAAACATATGGAACCAACTTAAATATGCAAAGTGGAAATTTCAAAACAATAATTTTACAAATCCCAATTCATGGCATGTGAAGCACTTGGAATAATGTTTATGTTATGAGAATCCTAATTTTCAGAAATATTTAAATTTCATAATGTGTATAAAAACACCATGAATGTGTAATATTATAGTTGACAATTTTAATAAATAAATATGGGATGCATTTATTAGACAAAGTTATGGAATTCAACTAATTTTTTAATTCAAATGCACATGTTATGTTTTCATCACTACTATTATGGATAAATAATTATTGAGTTGTTCAATTATGGTTTTTTATAGTTTTCTTTATTTTATTTTATTATAAGGGCTTATGAAACTTGCAATTTGTTTTTTAATCAAACTTATTATGTATACACAATATTTTCAAAATTTATAAATTATTGATGTTTACTCTATTGTAGGAACCATTCGAGTCTCAATATCTCTGACTGCATGCCTTGAAGGGTATATCAAGAAAGGGGTGGGTAGACCATTAGTGCTTCACAAGATTGTTGTCCCCTATACCACTACTTGAAACCAACATAAACCTATCTTATACACTTCCCTAAGCCTTGAAACTTCTCTTACACACTCTTCCAAGTAATTCACCACCTTACTTAGCCCCTACCTAAGCCTAAAATCCTTTTTGACATTTAATGAATAATGTTAGCCTGGGCTAACCTTGTATTCTAATTGATATTTGCACATTATAGGTCTAGGTCGACCTTAGATAACCTAGACCAGGACCTCAATTATTTTTATCAATTAATAATACATAGTCAAATTGGGCCAACCCTATCAACTAAAATTTTTGAAATATGTAGGATTAGATTTAGATATATATACATATTCATTTTTCCATTCCTTATAAAGACAAAAGAATTAATTATTCATTTATGTTTCTTTATAATTTGATCTTTGACCATTATACTTGAGGGTTATTACATAGGGTTTATACTTGAAGAATAATATTTTCTTGTGTAAAAGTCCTAGATGCTTAGGCCTATCTCTGTGATCCTTAAAAACCACATCAACCTCTTGTAAAGTGCCTTTAGCCAAGGGAGAGATTGAGTCTCAATGGGTTTATCTTCAAGGTAAGTATCTCTAACTTTACTCCTATATTTTAGTAGATAAAAGTAACATACATAATGAATTTTGAATATATTACTCTCTCCATGCATTAGGGTTATATATATACATAACTTAATTAAAATTATTGTATGCATGTTTATTTTTTATGTTTAATACCCCCAATTTATTCTGAAAGCATTGGTGAGGACTAGATTAGATTATAATTTACTTTGCATTTACTTAATGAATATGAAAACATAGGACCTAGCTAGGGTTATTGAATGGTGTTGCTTGACTAGAGGCTTTGGAAACATCTCTATTAATGTTATTATGGTAAGAGATCCCTTGGTTAGGTCTAGTGGATCCATCTTGGTCATGACCCAAAATATATAATGTATCAACAAATAGAAGTGTAAGTAGGATGTATCTTCTCTGAGCTAGAATTGACTAATAGGATAGCTATATTTTCCTTTATATACATTATAGTGAACCTGATGTGAATCAAACCCTTGTAGGTTTCTTTCATGCATTAATTTTATCATCATATTATAAATTTTCATTTTTAAATTACTATATAAAACCTATCGATATATTTATAATTTTTTGTGTGCAAGTTTAACACATAGTCACCTCAAAATGACATTGTTATGTCTGTGAAGGTTTTCTCCACATACAAGTGACTAGATTGATCAACTCAGCATAGAATTCTTGTTTAGTTATAGGATTACATACATAGTCAAGCTAGTTGACTCTATTTGTATTTCTTATTATTTAGCATACAATTTTACAAACATAATCGAGCTAGTCAACTCTATTCATAGGTTATTTTTTAGCACACAAGTTTTACAGACTATGTTGATCCACTCAAATTTGTTCATAAAATATTTAAATCAAAACTTGAGCACCACAACATAAAAAATTTTAAACTAAACATCTTCAAAACTACAAAGGTTCATTCTTACTTTTTCTATCATTTCAATTTTTCATTTACAATATTATTTTTCACAAGTTTATAGTCTATAAAAATGCAACCCTACAACAAACTAGGTTAACTATCTTGACATATTTTTGTAGCCTATCTTATATCTATATGACATATTTGATATGTTCAAATGTGTTTTTCTAGATCTTGCTTCCATATAAAAGTAGTGACCCTATCAACTCTATTCCATTTTGTTTACATGCAATGTCATCTGAACCAACTCTTTACTCTTCACAGTCAAAGGAATTAACCTATTTTTACTAGAAATTAGTTCAATTTAATTTTAGTTGCTTATATTCTTAGAGTAAAAAAATAGATTAATTAGGTTGTTTTTAAATTTACCGATTTAGTCACAATATTTTTCTCTTTTGCACATACTTCCAAATCAATTTACAAAAAAAAACATTAAAATTTTTTCTTATCAAGGTTTACCTATTTGGATTTCATCACCAAAGGGGAAGATAACTTGGTTTTATGGCCTAATATAAACACATATTTGATGGTCTATATTAGCAAATCACCTGACACCCTTATTAATGTAGGATTGTGAATTGAGGGGGTCAGACCTAATATAATATTAGTACCATCACCAATATAGATCCCTTTTAGCCTAAATTACTTGAAAATATCCATAGATTGCTTTATAGTTCCTTCTTATATCCAAATTCCAATCACATTAATTTAAAATTTCATTATAATTTAACAACATTTAGAAATGACCAATTAGTTATAATTTAATTTCAAGTTTATTTCTTGCTCTTTGATCATTGTATTTTATACTCCAAAACTTGCATTAGCTAGCATTAGTATGAGGTTTGTGTTTTGTGTTCCAATTAGTTCACTCACATTGGTCTAATTTATTGTGTGATTCATTTTATTTTCCTAGATATTATCTTTAGAAAAAATTCTCTATTTATAAAACACTGTCATCCCTATCGACATAGTCTCTTACAGACTGTTCATCTTGTTTTCTTTTAGTACACAGTCACCTTGTTTAAATATGTATCTTTATTATTCCATTCAATTTCTCCCTCTAGATTACATATTCAACATTTCTAATGGTTTATATTATTATCATATTCTATTTATTATCTTGTATTATTTAGTCAATCTATCTGATTATGTCCTCTTTCCATTCTATTATGTTTTTTCATCTATAGTACATAGTTGAACCATATGATTGTGTATCCTTCTATCCTATTTTAGTTTTATCCTTTAAATAACATAGTTAAATAGTTCAATTATGTCTTTTTCATCCTATTATATGTAAGTTTTTCATAAAATTTGTCAACCCAGTCGACTCTGTACCTATTGGCTAATATTTTTTTATGTATGGTTGACTTTATCCCTATTTTTCCTCCTTTCTTCTTAATCTTAGATTCTATCTTCAATCATAATTAAATCCCCTATAATAATATTTATATACAACTTGGATCCATTTATATGCTATATGGGATGTTATTTTCTTCCTACCTTTACTACCCAGAAAGATCCTCACTCTTGGATCACCTTTTCTCCTACCTCATCTTTAGATTGCAACATGGTTCAAATCACTCCAACATATGACATTTTTGGATCAGATCCTTTTCATACTTATAAATATAATTCCCACCTTAAAAAATATTACCATACTATGGGAGAAATTGATATAATCCTAACACATAACCCCATAGGAAACCCACCTCCTAGCAACCCTCCCCCTAATACCAATTTGGGGAATCCTCCTACCAACACTAACCCACCAATTGACACTACTCAAATTTTTACACAAATAGTGAAAAAATTAAACATCATGAAAACATATAACACCTATAAAAGGATGAAACTACATCATCATTTGATAAACATGGCTAATCAACTTCCTGTTCTTATTCTCAAAAATAATCAAAATTTTATCCCTCTACCTCTTAAAGATGCCATGAGAAATGTTATTCCCCAACCTATCATGCACAATAAGATGCTTCAACATATTCAAAATGATCCTTTATCCCCTTTTATTGTATATATTATTATTGGTATTATATCTCCACCTATTAAGTATGATCGGTCTAAAGACCCTGCATCATTTCTCAAGGAATTCAGTAATATTTATAAAGAGCAGATCCAAACTAATACCTTAATCACTACTAAAATTTTATTTAAAACTTTCATAAGTGATGTAGTATAATGGTATAACCAACTTCCCCAACATTTTTATATGGTAAATTGAGGATTTATTCAGTCCTTTAGTTAAAAAATTCCAACATAATGATCTTCTCATAAATTATCTTAGTTATTTCATCAATGTTAAGTAATCTCCTACCAAATCAACTCATGGTTTTATCAAATGATGGAAATATTTGGCTCATAAATCCCATAAAAAAATTACTAATGACATCTTATTCAAACTTTTCATAATGTCCTTAACACCTTCACTCTAATACAAGGTTCAAAATTTTGCTCCCCAAACATTAAATGATGATCTTGAGTAAGCTAAGCATCAAGACTTTTTAATTAAATAGTTTTAACCTAACACTAAAACCATCAAGGGATATTTACAACATTAAACAAATGTAATAACCAACAACCCTCCTCAACCCAAACTAGGAGTATCCAAAGAGTGAAATCCCCAACCTTCCCATATGCCGTTAACTATGCAACAAATCAAAAAAAAATTATCACCTTCTAAACCATTAACATATCCTATTAATCCCCATAAATGGTATGATCCTAATAAATTTCATTGGTTTAATTTTGATATATGTCTTTCTCATGAAACATGTTGTGGGCTTACCAAATTTCCATTTATTTTATGCTAGGTGATTTATTAAATCATGATGCCATGATTAAAATATGTCATCATGATTATGTTAATGATTCTCAAAAGAAATAAGCTTTAGAAACTTATTCCTATAAAAATATAATACTCTATCTACATCTAACCCTCAATAATCAAACAAGGATATTTATATGATTGACTTTGATTATGATCAATAATTTACCAATTCCTACTATGAGAATGTGAATAAGGTCAATTATCGATTCAAACCATCTCATAAAGATAACATTACCAAACCAAAGAAACCATCACTAGAAGATCAACTTCTCAAAGATACTACTACCACTAACTTACCTTTAGAAACCAATGAGGAACTAGTTCCTCAATCCAAACCTCCAACTAATTCTCTTCCTACTAAACATATTTTACCTTCCAAGCCTCATGTCGGTTCTTCCTCTTCCAAAACTCATTGGAATTTCTTAGAGGAACTTAACTATATGCCTTGAAAAATTATTCTCATGGATTTAGTTTTCACTTCTCCCTATCATCATAAATTCCTCATGTAACAACTACAAGAAATCGAATAAACATATTCCTTAGAAGAGGAAAAACATTCTCACAAGCCTCAACCAATAGAAGTTCATACCATTGACACTATTTGTCCTTCTTCAAAACCTTCCATATAGTTCCTTGAAGAAGACATGATCAGTGATGAAATTATATTTTAAGTTGATGATACACCTTTCTTTATCAAAATAGATTCACAAACTATCAGTAGACAAAGGGCCAAGAATTAATGTGACATCTCTTTGGCTCATTCTACAATTCAGATATAATAAATATCATCTCAATCAAACTAATTTAACATGTCATGGATTTGACAAGACCAATAAAAATCCACTTGGTTTTATTTAGCTCCCTCTTACTATTGGACCCAAAACTATATGTAATAAGATTATGGTTCTTGTCTTACCATTATCTTATAATATACTCCTAAGATACCCATGGACTCATCATATGAGGGCTATATACTCTTTTGGCAGCCAAAGTATCATGTTTATTTTATAATGGAAAATAATATAAATGTGACGTTGATCCTAACCCATAGAGTATTTAGCTTCCCCATCCTAAATCTTAGTATCATATTCTCACTATTCCAAAAATTAATAGTACGCCTTGACTTAAATTTGTCAATATGAATCCAGATTTATAGGTCACTCTTATAGATTAAAATAAGTATGAGACAAATGATTTTCAAAACATATGAAATACTACCAAGCTGCCTCCTTACATTTTGGAGTGGCTTCCTCCTTCCTTATTACCTCATGCTCATACCATCCCTCTTACTGATGAGATCACCAATTTCCCTCCTCCATGTAATGCACATGAAGAATCTTATACATAAGATTATTTCACTTTCAATGATTATGGAGAGAATAAGTTATTTTAAGACCCTTTAACCATGTCACCACATAAATTTATCAATCTAGGTGTCTCACCTTCAAAATATCCTTTAGAGAATGAAATATGTACTATTTCTCCCACCTATGATGATAACTACATTATGGCCCAAGCTCAATCAAGAGATTTGGATGTTCAACACTATTAGAAAACCTTAGATAAAATACATGATTTTAACTATGACGTTCATATTATTTCTATAGATATTTAGTTAGAGCCTTAATTTAATGTACCTTCAATTAATTCTCCACTTATTGATATTCCCTAGGTGGTGGAACAAATCTTACCCCTTATAACTTTATATCTTTTGGAACCTTCTATACCTCCCATCCCATATGTTACTCTACCAAATCCTCTCCCTATCAATGATTCCAAATATATTCCTATTTTAAAACTAATTAAATCTAATCAACCTTCCTCTATAGTTTCACCTACTCTCGAGATCACTCTTGATGCCAAGGACAAATATGTATGATAGCTACATTTTGAATACAATCACCATGGTAACAAATTATTGACCTTGAAGTAAAAGTGGAATATTATGGACCTCTACTTACATTACCTAGTGATGAATCCATAATTTAATTACCCCATGCTTGAGAACCTAAACTTTCTTAGAAAGATCACAAACTTGGGAATTTCAAGTGAAATGCCCCTTATTTTAACAACTTCATTGCTAGCATCGATCCTAAGACAATTCCATTTCCTCTTTTCCAAAATCACCATATCATTTAAATATGATAATGCTATGCTTATTGAGGAAATCAAAAGAATAGAATATGGCACATTGATTTATTATTTTTTAAAATAATGGAGTTTTATTCCTAATTAATAAATAGGTTTAGAGTAAAGTAAATCAGTAAATAATGTGAAATAATTAAGCCATTGATTTATGTAAATAGATTGTGTTTTTTGCCTTTTCTAAAAATAGTCATAAATGAGAGAAAATATGAATTAGCTTATTCTGAGCTATCCAATTTGAGATAGGGTCTGAGAATTTAGGTACAAGACTAGGAAAGTGTCATAAATAGGTTCTTAAACTTCATTTTATAATTGGATAAGAGAATTGAAAGTGGGACACCCTGATATTCAGTGTTATAGTCATCTTTTAGCACTATTATCTAGGTGATCTAAGTTCTTTAGATTTTTCTCAGAAAGTCTATGTTATCCTGTCAGTGTAATATTGAAGCTCAGAAGTCTATGGAGCTCATTTTGTATTTGTTTTAATCTTCAAAAGCCATGTGAGCTCTTTGTGCTTGAACTTGAAAGGAAATTTTGGGAAAGAGAGAGAAGGGGTTACCATGTAAAATATATGCTAGATGCACTTCACACCCCATGTGTGGACATGTTTCCTACATACCAATACTCTGAGGAGGGATTAAGCTAATGTAGTTCTCCCATTGAAGTGTTTGGTGAAATTATGTATGAAAATGTAATTAGATGCAAAACTAAGTGTACTTTAGATGGATAGGGACTAGTTCAAGGGTTTGAATAAGCTTGGAATAATATCATAAGGTTGTATGCAAAGAATAGGGAAAATTACTTGAGTGTACTTTCTTTTATTCTTGCTTCTCTCTTGTAAATGAGTGTCAACCCTTCTAAATGGAATTTGAATGGATTTTTATAGGGAACCTAATGATCATGGGTTAAATGAATTTGCATTAGGCCAGCATGAATTAAGATAAGAATTAAATAAAATATGACCATTGGGACCAAAATTACACTTGGAAAATAGCACTAGAAATAAGACACCTTGTGTTTTAGCACTCTTATCCAAGTTGGGCATTATTGTTCAGAGGGAATGAGACCTAGGGGGATAGATCCGATCCTAAAAGAGATACTTGGGTCTATAAGGGTTAAGTCTAAAAGGCTATGGATGATTGAAAATCATTGAAATAAAAACCTACAAGGGTTTTTTAAGCAATTAAGAGGACGTATGGATTGGGTGTCACTAGCCACACTCAAGTAACCAAATTTTGCATTTTACATGACTACATTTGCTCCCCTTTTATTCTAGTGATGCATCAAAGTGAAATACTAGGATAAAGGAAAATAGAAATCATACCTAAACTTACCTATAAGGGAGAATTTCATAAAAATATGTGGTGTTGGATGTATATAAAGAGAGAATGTTATGAAGTGTGAATCTATAATGAAAAATATAGAGTAGATCAGTTCCTAATAGATATGTTATATCTAAAATAAGAACTTATAAAGTTGGGTAAGATAAATAATAAGAGAAATGAATGAATACACTTCACCAAGTAAATGAACCAATACAAAACCTATTGTGATGTTAGATTATGGTGGATGATGTTGGGTATGTGTTGAATCAAGAGTAATATCATGAATAGAGTTGAGTGCTCAATTCCTTGGAAAGTGGCTCAAGAATACAAAGGCTAAAAATTTGGCTCCATCATCACCTATTAAGTGAATCTAGATGATCATGTGTGTGATAATTGATGTTTGGATTATGTGTATAATCCCTCTAAATAGGTGGCTCAAGAATACAAAGGCTAAGTAGTCCTTTGGCTCCATCATTGTTGCGTGAAGTGAAGCTATAAAGTGATATTAGTATAGAATATATGTCATATGATATGGATTATGGAGCCCATGGATGCTCTAAAAATTTGACAATGTGGCATGGATAGCCAAATATGTGCTTGAAACTAGGCCACTCTTGGCCATTTCACAAGATAGAGGTTAGGCTTGTATGAAATCCACTCTAAAATTTATACAATATGCTTATTTGAAAGCCAACTTAGGAATTCAGGTACTTGATAAGTTAAACTTGTATGAAATTTCAACTTAAAAATTATTCTAACCACCTACAAATGGAATTAGGCATGTAACTACTGAGAATACATAGGTAATAAACTAAACTCAAAAATAAAAGAAGACCAATGTGTCATGCACATTACCCCTAATCACCGATGTCTAGAATATGGATTTTGATCTAGAAGTTATGTCAACTACCTAATATGAAACTAGAAGTAAGAGCCATCATGCCACACATGACACCCCCTATATCTAGATTCTCTAAGAAAATTATACTAAGATTGTTGATTCTGACTGATCTAGATGTGCAAAAATTGTAGTTGAGCTAAACTTTTTACCTATTATTGGAAAACTTGGGTGTTTTTCTACCTAGACAAGAGTGCCAAAATGAGTAATCCATTATTTTTGGTTCTTATATCCATTTTTGGTGTTGTCTTGTACTAAAACTAGTTGTTTATCTAGAATTGTCACTATTTTTCTATTCTATTCTGACTAGTTTGACCTCTAGATTCTAAACTAGGTGATTTGAATGTTGATATTTTGATTATTAGGAGCTTTGATCTCTATGAAAAAACCCCTGTTTGATGCCCCCTCTTTTGAGGGTAGGAATGATGAACCTACAATGACTACCCTTAGAAGAAAGAGTCCTACAAGTGTGTTATGTTGTATAGATACATGATATAGCAGTGATATTTGACAAGATATCTCTAGATATAGAAATGTTTGTATTGAGAGATTTTTAAATCAATAGGGGTATGCCTAGATAGATATAACAATGTAAAATCATGTGAAATATATTGAACTGGAACTAAAAATGTTAGATGTTATTTTTTAGGTGTTAGTTGTTGGTTGTTAGTTGGAGGGATGGAGCATGATGTCCATCATGGCATCCAAGAAAGAAAGGTAAATACATGATATGAATCATGGAATTACAAACATGGACGAACAATCAAGAAACAAGCATATAAAGAAAGAATCAAGAATCATATAGTAATGGCCAAGGGACCATGTAAATAAGTGGCATGGGCATATGTCATTCAAGTTGGAAAGAAAACATAAAAGGCATATTCAAATGCCACATACACATATAATTTGAAACAAGCAAAGATTGTTACATAGAAGAGTACACATGAGGGACATTGGCAAATGTCCAAAGGTATGCATATAAGAATCAAAATTAGAACTAAAAATGCAATCACAAAAGCTACGCTAATTAAGGAATGAAAGAAAGTAAATTAGAAATACAAATGCATCTAACTAATCAAATCAAGAAGTGAAAGTATGGAAGATATGTTAATACAAGACTAGGTATATTATAATAGATACACAAGTGCTAGATACTAATGAAATGCCAATATAGTAATCTATGTAATCTGGTAAGTAATGTACATCAATATGATAACTCAGAGTGTATAGTGTAGGATTGGCATAACCTAGATGGTGTAGTCAGGTAGAAGATGCCCCCAGTGGGTATGTATATCTATGTGTGTCCTAAATGTAGAAGTAAGATGTCCCCTCAATGGGTAGAGTGAATCAATCAAGGATATGGATGTCACTGCACACACTCAAAGAATATCAAGTGAAGCATGGTAATGTACATAAATTGACAAACAATAGCATAGAAAAACAAGTATAAGTCTAGCATAGTAGTAACAATGTAAAGCATGGATGATGCATACAATTAAAACGTTTTTGTGTTTTTGGAAATTATTTGAATGTTTTTGGTTTTTTTTTTTTGTTTTTTTTTTTTTTGTATTTTTGAAATAAGATATGTACAGGGAGGACTAAGAATAAATCATAGTAACTAATGAGTCTTAGATGAAACTCCCTATCAGGGTGTCCTATATCAAACAAAGGAATTGTACATGATTGTGAATCATGAGGGAATGTCTATGAATATGACTCTAAATATTCAGATTCATTATTAGTATCTTAGAAATTGTAATAATCTTTATTGTTCCACTCATCATTATCATCTTGATTTTGAACCAATAGAATGTTGGTGTTGACTTTTATTTTATCTATATTTTTTTCTTTAATAAATTGTGTCTATGAATGATTTGCCTTAATATGTTCAATGAATCCCAAACCTTGGTGATAAACATTATCAACTACTAGAATAGGATTAATGATGCCTTGAGCATGCTTTCCCAACCCTTGACCTTAAAAATCAAACTATTGTAGATATTTTTGACCAAACCCATACTGCTTTCAAATTTGAGCCTTATTGTGGAGTGGAGATGTAAAGCTACATATTTTTCATGCTTTACCTATGATTGTGGTACTATTTCCTGTTTTGATTTTTCTTTTTAATCCTTTTGTTATTCTGAGTATGCTTTGGTAGCCACTTCTATACTAGTTTTGAATTTAACCCTTTGTGAATGTATTCCTATGGATTGCTTGACTAATTTACCTTGTATAAAGTCCTCATTAGCAATTATTTTTTATATATGTTATTTCATTGTCAAACATGAATCTGTGTGATTCCCATGCATTCTATGATATGCACAATAATATTTGTATCTGCTCACTAGATGTAGAGGAGGTAGTTTTATCAACTTAGATTTAATCATTTCCCTTAGTACCTCAATTGAACTCTTATTTGATCTTTGAATGCTTTTTGAATCACTAGATTTAAAGTTACTTTGTTTTGATTTCTTGTTTTGATATGTAACATTGTTTGCAACCAATTGACTAGGTGAAGGTGTATATACATGATTGACACTAGGGTGCCTTTGAGGCTTATATATTATGATATAATTTTCCAATATTCTGATATTTTCATGTAATAGCTAATTTTGAATTTGTAAATCTGAAATTATCTTGCTCATACTAGTGATTTGATCCCTTATATTCTCACAAGTGCAAACCTTAGTTACTTCCGATTGAACATGTAAGCACATATGCTGAAGAGGGTGTGAAGAAGCTATAGGCTAAATGTATGCATTAAGAACAATAGTATAGGATGCCTCACCTTTTAGAGGGGTGATATCATGGACCTGGCTAGAGGGAAAGTAACTATCACCCTCTTGGAGGAGAGGGGGAGAAGTAAAATATTTCCTATGCATAAGATATGACATTGAAACTTGATAGGTGGTTGTTAACTTATGTAATGGATCCTCTAAGTATGTATCCAAAGAGTTAGATATATCTAGGTAGAAAACATGTATATTAGATGAAATGCATGTAACTAGAGTTGTGAGTTGTATATCAATATGGTTATAAATAACATTCCATATGAAATATAGCAAATAAGGGATATAGAGCATGGATTTATGCACTAATGCATAGAAAATTTTGACATGTGTTATGATATGTCTAATGTTATTAGCAAAATAGAGTTGGAAATTATTCTACATGATAGAGAGAGTATATGAAAAAGAAATATTGAAAGCTTGTGAAGTTTTAGCAATAAATTTTGTGATGTCATCCTTTATTATAAAAATTAAGCATGAAATGCAAATAATGAATCTTTATACTAACATAGGGTATACTTCATCATTCATGTACATGATAGGACCAAGTAAGGCCTCCTTATTATTCACAAGATATGCAAGAAATATGTGAAAATAATTGAGATCCATTTTTGTAATCTGATTATAAATGTAAGGTGATACCTCAAGAAGCATAGGGACCTAGTATGTGAAACTAGGGTTTTGAAAGATAATTATTTGAAAAATTAATATGAATCTTTTGAAATTTGAAGTGAATTTATGAGTTGGATATGTAAGTGAAAAATTATAAATTTATTGGAAAATTAGTGATTTAAAGAGACCTTGTAGATGCAACTAGAGTTTTAGAAAAAATATTTTTTTCAAAAATACTATGAATTTTTGAAATTTGAACTAATTTTTTGATTTAAATATGCTAGTAAAAATTTAGAAAATAATTATAATATTACTGGGAGCTAGTTGATGCAACTAGGGTTGGAAATAAATTTATTTTAAAATTTAATAAAATTTTTTAAAATTTTGTTGGAATTTTTTATTTTAATATTCAAGAAAAAAATATAAATTAATGGGAAAAATTAGCTAGAAATTCACCCTAGGGTTTTTATGCAAAATTTGAAGTAAGTCAGGTTCACCAAATGATTTATTATTTTTTAGAATAATAGATTTTTATTAATAATTAATAACAAGGTCTAGAGTAAATTAAATTAGTAAATAATGTGCAATTATTAAGCTAATAATTTATATAAATAGATTGTGTTTTTGACTTTTCTAAAAATAGTAATAAATGAGAGAAAATATGACTTAGCTTATTCTGAGCTATCTGATTTGAGATAGGATCTAAGAATTTAGGTATAAGACTGGAATAGTGTCAGAAACATGTTCCTCAACTTCATTTTTTGATTGGATAGGATCACTAAAAGTAGGACACCCTACTATTTGGCACTGTAGTCCTTTTCCAGTGATATTGTCTAGGTGATCTGAGTTTTCTAGGTTTTGGTTAGCAGGTCAATGTTACCCGATCAGTGAAATATCAAAGCCTAAAAGTCTAAAGAGCTCATTGTGCATATATTTTAATCTTCAAAATCCCTAAGAGCTTTTTGTTCTTGAATTTGAAATGAAATTAGTGTGTAAAATATATGTTGGATGTATTTCACACCCCATATGTGGGCATGTTACCTACATACCAATACTCTAAGGAGGGATCAAGCTAATGTATTTCTCACATTGCAGTTCTTGGTGTAATTATGTATAAAAATGCAACTAAATACAAAATTGGGCATAAGTCAAATGGTCAGGGACTGGTGCAAGGGTTTGAATTAGCTTGGAATAATATTGGAAGGCTGTATGTAGAGATTAGGGAAAAGTGCTTGAGTGTACTTGATTGTATTCTTGATTCTCTCTTGTAAATGAGTGTCAACCCTTCTAAATGGGCTTTGAATAGAATTTTATAAGGAACCTAATTATCATGGGTTAAATGAATTAACATTAGGCTGACATGAATTAAGATAAGGATTTGAGAAAATATGACCATTGAGACCAAAAGTACACTTAGATAATAGTGCCAAAAATAGGACATCCTTGGTTTTAGTGCTCTTATCCAGGTTAAGTGCTATTATCCAGAGGGAATGAGACCTTAGGGGATGGATATGGGCCTGAAAGAGTTGCATGGTTCTGTAAGGGTTAAGTCTAAAAGGTTGTGGATGACTAGGAATTAGTGAAAGAAAAGCCTATAAGGGTTGTGCAAGCAAGGAGGAGGACCAATGGATTGGGTGTCATTAGTCACACTCAAGTAACCAAATTTTTCATTTTACATGAATACACACACCCTCATATCCTTAAACCATCACACTTTCTAAAGAACTCACTCCAAATGAGCGTGATAACTTTAGTCTATTCTTTGATAAATATCATGAGACTTTCACTTGGTCATATGAGGGCATGATTTACATCGATCCCAGTATCATGGTGCATAACATAATCACATACCCTAATGCCAAACTCATTCAACAAAAATAATGGAAATTTATCCCCAAAGTTTCCACCCTATGCCATAAATAAAGTATCAAAGTATTAAATGTTAGGTTTACTAAACCTATAGACTATTATGAATGGGTGTCAAATATTGTTCTCATTTGTAAAAAGTATTACCATGGTTATTCGTATCTGCATCACCTTTTACAATCTCAACCTCACTTGTCCCAAAGATAATTTCCCATTACCTTTGATAGTTGCCATTGTAGATTCCACTATTGGATATAAAATGTTGTCCCTCATGGATGGTTTTTCAAAACACAATCAACCTCATATTTCCCTTAAATACCAACATAAGACAACATTCACCATGCAATGTGGAACCTATTACTATTTTAAGATGAATTTCAACATTTAAAATGTTGGAGCTACCTAACGGGATATGTCCCACATTTTTCATTACCTTATCCATAAGATTGCTAAAACCTATGTGGATCATCTCAAAACTAAATCCAAAAGTTTTAAAATCCATCTCTCTAATCTAGCCATCATCTTCAATTGACTCATCAATTATAAAGTTAGATTTAACCCTTACAAGTGTGTTTTTGGCATTACATCAATAAAATTACTAATGTTATTAGTCTCTCTTCATGTTATTGATGTTGATCCTGATAAAATCAATGCTATAGTTAACATGCCTATTCTTTGTTCCATTATATACATTTGTACTTACCTCAACAAGCTTGGGGAAATCCAAAGATTTTTCTTTGAAATGGCTTATCACATTTATTCTATTAATTCCCTTCTTAAGAAAGGTAATCTATTAATTCCCTTATTAATAAAGGTAATGATTTAGAATGGATTGATCCCTATCATAAGGCATTTGACAACATGAAAGAATCATTTATCCATCTTCCTACCCTTTGTCTACCTTCTAGTGATCATCCTTTGATTTTGTACACTTATTCTACACCTGTATTAGTTGGGGAAATTCTTTCCTAACAAGATTATATTATAAGAGAGTATGTTATATACTATATTAGTTGAGGCCTCATCAATTATGAAAAATAATTTACCAAAGTAGAATGTGATTGCCTTGTTATATATTTTGGAGCTGAAAAGCTTTGTCACTACATGCTCTATCAAACAACCTATGTCATAGTTCATTTTAAACCACTTTGTCACTTTTTATCCAAATCCTTTCTACCTAGAGACAAAATTTTAAGTGGATGGTTCTATTATGTAATTTTACCTTCACATCATCACAAAAATCTATCAAAGGGAAAGTCATTTCCAACTACCTCACAATGGCACGTATACCCTCTACCAATCATATTCAAGATAGTTTCCCCAATTATAATATTCTCTATATCAAAGGTATCAAGTAGGTTATCTCTATTAAAGATTAATTTTATAACTTCACCACTGATTTATAAGCAAGTAATCAAAAAGATACTTATGTCATTCCTGATACTACTAAGTCCAAAGTAGTTATAAAATAGCTTCTTTAAATCAACATCAATTTGCATGAAAACACTTAGACCCTAAATTTTGATGCCACCAAAGGTCTCCAAGGAGTTGGGGAAAGTTTTATTATAACTATTCCTCATGGTAAATTAATCCATTTGGAATTATGGGTCACTTTTGCTATCAATAATAACATATCAGAATATGAAGCATTAATCTTGGGTATGAAAGCATCACTTGACTTAGATATTCTATATCTATATGCTTTGGGTGACTCCCAACTCATATGCTATCAGGTTAATGGTGATTACCAATTTAAAAGTGAAAATATTATCACTTATCATCAAATGACCACTACCCTCACCAAAGAGTTAAACTCTTTTACCATTGAGCCCATTCCAAGAGATTAGAACTTTATTGATGACTCTCTTTTGTTGATGTGGATTTTATACACACTACAGTAAAATGAGGTAGCCTCTAACATTTTAAGATCTCAATGGATGTGAACTCCACTATAGGGCATGATGTGAAAGTATGTGGTGTATTTCAACTTGTAGATGGAATAAGGGTAGGGCATGCAGGTTGTTGACAAGGGTTTTTGGATGGAGGTGTGGCCTTCTAAGAGAGTGAATTTCTACTTGAGTTGGATAGGTGGTTGTGGTGTATTTCAACTTGTAGATGGAATAAGGGTATGGCATGCAGGTTGTTGACAAGGGTTTTTGGATGGAGGTGTGGCCTTCTAAGAGAGTGAATTTCTACTTGAGTTGGATAGGTGGTTGGCCTCTAATCTAAATTGGGTATGTATTAATAAAAAATAAAAAGGAGGGTGAGGTAGGGCATAAAATAAGGCTCCATATTTCTTATAAATTACTTCCTTGGTTGGTTTCTGAATAAAGCTATGCTTTCTAGAACTGATACCTATTGCTAGCAATAATAACACACATGAAATCAGACACAACTAGAAAGTCTAAGTAAATAGAGATGTAAGAAGTTAAAAAACCTTTAAAAAAGGTTTCTCCTTTTAGGGTAGCTATTACACAATGTTGATTAGGAGATTATGGCTCAAGCAAGCAAATTATCTGAGGTAGTTGTTGCACACACACAAAAAACTACACCAAAGAAATCATAAATACACATTTATCAATATGATGTAATTAACTTGGCCTACTTAATCAATATATTCAAAAATATTTCAATATATATTTCACATCTAAGATCAATATATTAACCAAGAGAGCAAGAATCTACTAGCAACTATAGCACACTAAATATTTATTGAATAAAATAACCATGGAAATAATAATCAATTGCATGAAATTGGAAAGAAAATACTCAAGACACTTTGTTGATGATCAAATATGCTTTTTTATCTATATTATGAAATATCCTAACCCATAAAATTGAGTGGGGTTACAATTATATATATAGACTTGGGTAAGGGTTCACCTCATCCCCCAAGTTCATGCAAGGTGCTTGCAAGTGTTAGTTAGAACCTGTAGTTCTAACTATTGTCTAAAAACCATCTAAGAGATAACAAGAAGCTAAAAATAAATAAATCGACTTTTCAAAATCATGCAATATGTGCATGTAAATAAAATACAAATTTGATTATTTACAATTATCTACTCAAAAATTCTAAGTACATAGACTGTTATAAAATAATACATGCATAAGATTTATCCTATCAAGGCTTGCTTGTTTATAGGGATGCATGCACTTTGGTTGGAGTGGAATTTGATGTGGTAATTGAAGCTATAGTTATACCACTAGAATATTACTTTATTTTTTCCTCATTATCTTCATAAACTTTGTGGGATGCTTCATGTTATTTTTATATAATATCTAAATTTAACAACGAATGTCAATCAATTATCTTTGTTTATCTAAGGACTTGGCATGTTCATCCTTGGTTAATTGGAATTTATTCTTGAATATCTCAACTTTAGTGACCTTATTTTGAGACTTTCTTAACTCAGATTCAATTTCCTTAATTGACAAACCTTACAAGCTTTGTTTAAATTCATCAGCTACTTCCTAAATAAGCTTATCAAAATTGAGCCTGCTAATCAGCTTACCAGTGGAGTCTTTTACCTTAGATAACTTCAGATCATGAAAAATTTGAAGGATATGATCCTCATTTGATTGATATTTTGGGACTAAATCCCTAATTTTCTATATCTAATCTTTCACCTCCTCTTACCTAATGACTACTAGATTCATGGCTTTGGATGCCTCTACCATAGTCATTAAGTTGAGATGACTATAGAGCAAGTTTATTATGTAGAACACTAACATATTTATCTTATAACTATCATATCTCAAGGATTTATATAATCAATTTGCTTGGCTCACATGAGGGGCCATCTCATCCTTTAAAAACACTATAGTTTCCAAGGATTTGTAACATCTTGAAGCTACCTCCTAGACTTTAGCTTCAATACTAATGGGAATGTGCATTGTCTTGGATTTTTATTTAAGTTTTTCCACTTATTTTTACAATACTTTCACCTCTAATTATATCTCGTAATGATATATATTTTTTCCCTCGTGGTTCATAACTATAGTATCCTTATGTGCATGAGCTAGGTCTACTCGATTTTTTCATATAAGGATTGCCTTGGCTACCTATTCTGGCTTTTGGTAAGAGAGAACACCTCTTTCCTTTCCTTAAGGATGATTTTAGTTCCCTTATCATCATCCAATTTTCTCTTCTTCAACCTTTGGATGCTATTAGTTGGAGGATCAAATAGGGTGGAAATAGATGGGAGCTTTATGATCTTAAAATTTGGCAATTGAGAAATTTTACTCCTTAAATCTACTACCTAAGGAAGAATATCAAGTTGTGATGGTTGTGGTAACAACCTCTTATTTTTCCTACTCTTGGGATTTCTATTGTTTCTAGTTATCTTTGGTGAGGACATCTAGAAGGGAAGGCCATATGATTTTAGACCAATCTACTCCTCTAAAATGAGGAAGTGGATGGATCATGACTATTTAAGGCTTGGCCTTTCTAACCCTTCCAATGGTTGTCATAGTGGATTCCTCTATGGAATTTGTATTTATAAGTGGAAGGGTAATTTGGGTGGATTGAACATAGAGTTAGGAGGTAGCCAAAGCTATATGTACCTTCCTAGACACCTTTTTCTTGAGATTTCTAACTTTGGTGGTACTAGTAGGAATAGAAGGGATTGGTGTGGTGAATGAGATAAAAATGGAGATGAAAGGAGAAATAGTATTAGTGGAGGTGGAAGGAAAGGATGTGGGGATTTATATAGAGGTATCCTTCTCAAATATGTATACAAAATATAAGGGAAAACTAGCAAAAAATTGGGTACCTTGAAGAGAGAGATCCACAAGCTCTACTTGGAGGCTCACGGCCTTAGCTATCTCCAACTTGGCTTCTTCATCTTAATCATCTTCAATGTCCTTAATAATCACCACATCTCCCCTAGATAATTCTAAATGTGGAAGCTAAATAGACAAGCCCTATGATGCCTCTACTATGGGACTACCTGTGGGGGTGTTAGGTTTCCTCTTGTAAACTAGGGGGTTTATTACCTAAGTGGGGGAGTCTAGTGGTGATGACACTGCTACTCTTGGAGTTGTTATCCCAGTAGATGTAACATGATGAATCTAAGGCATAGTGATGGGCATTTGGGTATAACTTATAGTAGTCTCTTCTTGTGTTATTTCTTCCTCATAAAATTCAAGGTTGATGGGGCTCCCACTTGTCCTCCTCTTGCTAAACTAGGCTTGAATATCCTAGGATCCTTTTTCACTACTTTTAACTTTAACTTTAGAGGGAATCCTTAGGATGAGGAAGTAGCATGGTCCTTATATTTCTCCTCAGACTATCATCTCCAAAAATCTAAATGCTTCCACCCTTTAAAGAGTGCCTTTCTACTATCTAACTCCCTAGTGGAGATAGAAGGATCATCTTTGATCATCTTTAGATGGTCATCTTATAGCCCAACAATTTGTGCTTGTTCCTACACTTCATCTGATTTAGGATTCAAAAATATGAAATCATAGTCATAGGGCTCATGACTATATATAATATTGAACCCATGTGTGTGCTTCTAGATCATCCCATGTGGATCCTAGTCTCTATGTGGAAGTGAAGGGAAAGGATAGCTCCTATGTTTTCCACCTGTAACCTCTAGATGTTTTTTAACTATATATGTTACCCTTCCAATGGTGATGAGGTGACCAAAATATAAGTATTTCTTTTTCCTTGAAAAATATTCCTCAATGCTCTTCTACAACTGGAAGGCAATCTCTTATTTGACCAACTTATCTCAAACAAACCTTGGCAAACATAGGGGGCCAACCTTTTTCCCCCATATCATGATGATTTTAAAATTGGGGTAGAGTAAGTATTCCCCCTTCCTAGCCAAGTTATTCATGATATTAGTCCTAATTTGAGGCATGGGTGAGACATGAATAGCTTGCCAAATATAAGGATAGACATCCTTAGATATTCTTACCATATGTTTGGTATGATAATAAATGTGCATGAATTGGTAGTGGTCTCAAATTCTATTCTTTTTTCAATCAATGGCTAGAGCCCACAATGCACTGAGGTCTCTGTAACATATCCCCATGACTACATCCAATAGATATGACATCATGAAGAAATCCCTATTGGGTGTAGGATGCCTATCTTTGTGGATAATTTACTCTCTTAGCTACAATCTTATGATCTTACTGAGGGCAAAAGTAGTGTCATGCATGAGCATCATATACAACAATGGTACCTAATATAAATTAACAAAGTGAATGTTGGGCATACTATATAGTCTACTGAGGAGTGCCATGCTGATGTAGATCCCCATCCTAAATCTATCAATTGGGATGGCCCCCTTCAGCTTCTTCCCTTTTATTGTGATAGTTTGGTCTGGGAAGAGCCACAACAATAAAACCTTATCCATTGAGGTATCTGCATCGAATTACACAATGTGTGATTATAAAAGTATATGTCATAGATACTCAATGATAAATATCTTTGAAAATATGGCCCTAAGATGCAAGTCACCACTATGTTTTTTATAGAGTGGTGTAAGAGTGTATCTTATTATACCTTGTTGGAAAAAAATAATTCTCTCATGAGGTTGATATAGGGCATCACTTCCAGCTTTGCATTAATAAAATGTAGTATCTAGAATTTAAATGCCAATAATGCCTTCATAAATAACTTGTCTACCAATTTCATACCATCTTCAAGTGAAAATAAGTCCATTGAATCAATAACATCCCATAACACTAAATATTTCATGTATTTATCTCTAAACACTATGGTGTTGAAGACTGTATCGATGAATTTTGTAGATTCTTTAATTGACTACAAGGATGTTGAATTGGTACCTCAAAATGTTTTGGATGTAGAAACCATTACTGTGTGCTTCATGTTTCTTATGTGTTATGTGTTATGTGGTATATGAGCCTATATGATGGTGCAAATAACTTAGCTCTAGCTTGATTGTTGTTTGCTATATACTCTCAAAGTAGGATCTAGGGATCTTCATCACTACAAGATAGAAAATGACTTTGAATATAGGGTAGTTCAAATGCAAATGATGGCTTTCAATCATAGTAATCACCTATATAGAATCTTGCATTGAATACTAGTTTGTGTGACATAAATGTGCAATGTTCACCTTGGGTTTTATTTCATGTATAATTCAAATTAGTTAACTCATGTTGGTGGGGCTCTTTAAAGTATTAATAGGAAGTATTTTTCTTTTATTTTGGCTAATTATGATGAGACTAGTAGTTTTCCTAGTAATAAGGATATTACTGTGTAAATTAGGAAAATGCTTTTAGGTCAACACCTGCAAATTAATTCTCTCAAGGGATTTGTTTCAAAAAAAAAAAGTCCACAATAATTTCTCTAAAGGACTTATCTGAGACAAAGTCCTAAAGCAATTATCCCAAAGATCTATTTCAAAGGTTTGGAGGGCACTTTCAATTTCCCCAAAGGGTTATTTTGATTTGAAGGGTCCACTTCATAGGGAATTTTGTGCATTACAAAAGTCCCAAAGGGTATACTTAAAAAGAGCTAAAGGGAGCTTTTTAACTTCTCAAAGGGTACTTTTGTATGACTAAGGGTCATTTCAAATTTTTCAAAGGGTAGGTTATAGAAAACTTGAAGGGTATGTGGCTTAGGTCCAAAGGGTAAATATTATCTTAGATGAAATGTCTAAAATAATTGGCTAGAGGACAAAAGGTTAGCGAGGAAAGTCTCAAAGGGTACTTGAGAAGGGAAAGGACATGTGGAAACTTTAAAAAGGCTGAAATGTCTTTTTCAAAATATCTGAAGGATAAGTGGCCACTTCAAAAAAGGTCAAAGGTTTTGGGACAAAAGTCCTAAATGGTATGTCCATGGAAAAAATAAAAAGGATCCAAAACACAAAGGCTAAAGGGCACTTTTTGTGTGGAAAAGGGTTCAAAATAAACATCAAAAGGATAAGTCCCATAAGGTAAGGCGTTCAAAATAAAAGTTATGAAGGGCTGATTCACACAAAACCTGATTGGTATGTGCCCAAAAAGAGGGGTTAAGTGGTCAATCTAGAAAAGGCCAAAGGGCTAGTTCAAAAGACATAGAACACTTTCAATAAGGCCAAAGTGCTAGTTTTAAATGTCCTAAAGGGTGTGTGGAAAGGATTCAAAGGGTCTACTTCAAGACAAAAACTTTCTTGAAGGGTCTACTTAATAAAAGTTGAAGGGTACCTTTGAATGTCCTGAAAGGTACTTTCATATGGTTAAGGGGAATTTCAAAAGATCTGAAGGGTGAATTAGGTAGGGTCAAAGGGATAATCCATTGGGGAATTTGTTTTGGGGAAAAATTTTACAGTCTAGCATTCCATAAGGCAAAGATTTCATAGGTTGAATTCCTTCAGGAGGATTGTTTCAAACATATTGTTCACAAAAACAATTCTGACAAATTAAGGCTTTCCCAAACAATAAGACCAAAATAAAATAGATCTGAGAATACTTGAAACATAACATACAAATAGATGATTTGCACAAGGGATGAAAGAATTAGCCTTAGATTTTCCATATTTTGCATAAATATATGAAAAAGGGCTCCATATAAAGATCAAATTTCAAAAGAAGTGGGTCCCTCTTTCCTTCTAAAAAAGGGGTATGTTGGGTATAACAAATGGCAACTTATAGGGGGAATACACCTGAGTATTTAGGATCCCAAAACTCTAGTCTCACAATCTTAGATTAATCTATAAGTATGCCAAAGAAAAATACTTATATCAAAAACATGGAATAGATTCCTAGGTTAATTCACACAACATACTTGCCTTCTAATTCCTTGGATATGTGTGTGTTAAACATGTAGTTTATTTAGACCTTACTTTGATGAGTTTTTTAGAAGGTTTTGATCATGTTGTAGGTTTCATTCTAGTATTTGTTAAAGCTCATTAAATCAAGGGAAGCTCAAATGTTACTCTAATGCTAGCTAGGTTTCTATATCCCCAACAAATATAATTTAGGCTCCTTCTCTACTCCTTCCATTGTCTCTTATAACCATGATGCATGGTACATTGACCTTATTTCATCATTTGAGATATTTAATTTTCTTTTGCTCTTTTGAACTCATTGGTTCTTTTCTCTCTTTTTTCTTTTATTTTATTAAGTTTAGATCAATGGGAAAGAGAGGAGATGAAACCCTAGTGAGTTGGTATAATTATAAAATAAATCATTACTAGAACATCCTTGCCAACCAAATCTCCACCCAAAATTTTCACTTCTAACAAGTATTTAACATGATGAGTGCATTTGTTCTAAGAAATGAGAAAACTTTCTAAATTTGTATGAAGTACCCCAAGAAAAAATTTGATATGCTTAGTAAAAATATTCAATTTTGACATAGTTCAAAATAATATTTGGGTCACTTCCATTCACCCTAAAGTCTTAAAACACATAAATTCATCCAATCTATAAATTAGCCCCCAATGTGTCAAGATTAATTTCCCCTTTTCTATAAGTCTTATACTCAGTTGTTTTGGATTTTTTTATCTTGGAAATAACTAGAGCAAACACAACCTTGAATGCCAAAGAAAATAAAGAACAACTGATCTAGAAAGTAGGAAACTACTCTAGAAATCATGAATATCTAATTTAAGAAAACTAGATACTGAAAAAGCAGAATAATTAAACTAGAAAGCATGAAACTAAACTAGAAAGTGTGAAAATCTACTCTAGTTATACATCTAAAATTATCTAAATCATCTTATTTAGTGATGTCCATAGATGGAAAAACTCTAAAGTAAATTCTTTAAGAACTGTCCATTGATTGGATATGTAAGCTTGTTGCCTTGGAGGTATTTCAAAAAAAATGTGTTATTTCTCATGATATCTAAAATCTGATAGGGTCTAATCCATAATGGGGAAAACTTATCATGTTGTCCTTTATTTTCATGGGATTTATCCCATAGTAGTACCATATCTAAAATTTTGAATGCTTTGAATATTGCTCTTTTATCAAACCACCTTTTGACTACATCCTAGTGTTTGTTGAATGTTTACAAGGCTTCAGTCCTTAAATCCTCAATTTTTAATATATCAAGAAATATTGATTCCACTTCATCATTGGGTTTCATGTATTCTTGCATGAACTGATAGGTGATAAGTTTCAATGTGATGGGGAAAACTAATATGCATCCATATACTAGCAAGCAGGGTGAAGCTTTCAAGGCTTGCTTGTATCTCATCCAGTCTACCCAAAGAGTATAATTTAGTAGATTATGCTAGTCCCTAGGCTTTTCCCCTACTAATTTCTTGATTTCATCAATCAAATTCTTTATTTTTGATCCTAATAATCCATTTCCTTGAGGGTAGTGGTTAGAGGATGACCTAATTATGATATGATTATCATGTACCCATTTAGTGAATTATGTTGATATAAATGTTGGTCCATTATCACACACCAAAAATATGGGCATGAAAAACCTATTTTTTATGTGTTCTTCTAAAAATAAAATCACATCTTATGCTCTACTATTCTTTGTGGCAACTACTTCCATCTATCTAGTGAAATAGTTTGTAACCATAAACACAAATTTATGGCCTACTAAGGAATTTGGGTTGATTACACCAATGAAGTCTACAACCCACTGTGAAAATGTCCCTCCTTCAACAACTAGCTATAAAGGCATTGTTGTTTTTACTTCTCTCTTGGATAATACTTGGCATTGATGGTAGTTAATGATGTGCATATGTGCATCCTTAAAGATGGTTGACTAATAGTATCCCAACCTCAAGATTTTATAGGTTGTGGTATTCCCAATAGGGTGATCACTACCTATCCTTTGATTTAGGTTCTCTATAATCTCTTTAGCCTCTTATAAAAATACACATCTAAGATAAATACCTTCATAGTTTATTCTATAGAGGACTCCCTTCTTGATCATGAAATGAGCATCTTTGAACCTAAAATCTTTCCTTCTTTCTCTACAAAGCTCTAGGGGACAAGTTTCTATAATTAAGTACTATATTATATCTATATACCATTCTCTTTTAGAAAATTTTGCTACACATATCTATTTAATGATGATTTGGGGATCAGGATCAGTCATGAGTTGAAGAATGCCTTGGCCTCTAACAATCTTTAAAGGACTAATCTCTATGTCAAATTCTTAGAGCTTGGCCATCCATTTTCCTCAATGTTCTCCCAACTCATTATGTGAAAGGGTGAGCTTGATAGTAGGGTCAAGTACAATAGTGATGGTTTTATTCCTCAAGATATAATGTCTAAATTTCTTCACTGCTTTGACTAAAGCAAAAATCTACTTGTCAATCATAGAATACTTGAGATCTGCATCTATAAGATGTGTGCTCATGAAGTCAATCAGATGCTCAATTTCATCCTTATTTTGTGTGATAACCATAGAAATAGTGTGTTATAAAGTGAATGAATATAGATAGAAATACATTGTGAAGTCTAGACTAATCAATAATAGAGCCTGAGATATGACCTCCTTTATATCTTGGAAAGACTTTCTAGCTTCAGTTGTATACTCTATTTTGGCATCTTTCTTGAGCATGGCATTTAGAAGCTTGATTATTTATGTAAACCTTGAGATAAACTTCCTCCTGAAGTTAATTTTCCTAAAGAATAACTTGAAATACTTCATGCTATTTGGTTGCTGGATTTTTTTAATTTCCTTGATTCTATTTGGATCGATGGTGATCCCATCCTTTGTGATAATATTTCCTAAGAGTTTCCCCTCAGTGAATCCAAATATACTTTTCTTTGGGTTTAAAAATATCTTGAACTTTTTACACCTCTTAAATATGGATCATAGATGACTTACATGATCCTTTCTATTCTTTAAAAACACTGTGAGATCATCCATATAGATGATTATGCATTTTCCTATTAGTCCCTTAAAGGCATGATCCATAGCATGCTAAAAATTAGATCTTATGTTGATCAGGCCAAATGGAATCCTTTTATATGTGTAAGTACCCCATTTTATGGTAAATGCCAACTTTATTTTGTCTTTAAATTGCATCAGTACCTGATTGTAGCCTAAAAATCCATCCAAAAAGGACATCATTTCAAAACCACTCACTATATGTATTACCTCATCTAGATAAGGTAGAGGATAATTGTCTTTCTCAAAAGCCCTATTCAGGTTTTTAAAAACCACATATAATCTGATCTCACCACTCTTCTTTATAACTAGGACCAAATTGGCTACCGAGGTAGATTGTCAGATTGGGAAGATGATTTTGGCACCTCATAACTTTTCCACTTCCTTCTGAATGAGAGGCCCTAGAATAGGATTTACTAGCCTCTACCTCTATCTGAATGATTTATGGTCTTACTTTAGGGGAATCCTGTGAGTGATGACCTATGGGTCGTACACCTTCAGATCTTCATAAGTCTAAGCGATAACATCCTTGTATTGAGAAATCAAATCTTTGACCCATTGTCTTTCCTCCATAGTGCAACTAAGGCCAATATTCACATAATGCAAGTTATGGTCATCTCCTAGGTTTTCCCTCTTTAAGTCTGATTCATCGATCTTAGGCTATTTGATTTGTTGTGCTTGAGGGTCTAAATCAAATGGTTTTTTTAAGGAGACTAAGCTAGTTGGAATCCAAAATTATTTGAATTAGAGAATACCTCTTCATTCATTTCTTCTTGAAAAAAGTGGTTAATGTCCTTGTCATCAATTTGGGACTTAAAACCCCCTAAGTTAGTTAAGAAATAAATAATCTATTGATCATCATTGAAGACCTTGAAATTTTCTACATTATCTAGAATAGAGGGACAAAGAACCAAATCAATAGACAATCTCTTCACCTTAGACTTGTCTAATGGATCAAGATTAGTAGTAGTAGCAACTAGTGAATCAGTGGCCTAATTTTGCTCTCTTGAGAGTGATACTATATTGAAAGCTTCAAAGCTTTCAATTAAATCCCATGATCTATACTTATATCTCTTTAGATAATAAAATTTTCATTGATATTTATTTCTTACCTGATGGACTACCAACTTTGAGTCACCAAATACTTTTATCTATTTAACATTGTTCTTCAATGCAAATTATAATCCCAAAATTAGATATTCATACTCAAATTTATTATTAGTACATGAAAAATAAAATCTATAAGCTACCAAGAAATTTTTACCTTGAGGATCACTTAACTTAATTCCTACACCTGATCCTTACTTAGACCTAGCTCCATAAAAATGCATAGTCCATAGCTGATTCAAACCTTTAGGTTCTAGGTTTTGTGCTAGATTGTGAGTGGTAAAAGTATAAATACTGAGAGTAAGAGATTCATACATTACCTATTAATTTTTAACATTGTATTTCATGATAGGATATTGCATCCTTAGGTCTCTATCAATTTTGATTTGGTTCATGACTCCTCTCCATGGCAACCAGATATGTGAGAAATCTATAAAAAGATATATATTGAGAATTTTAGACCAATCTCTACTTAGTAACAACTTGTATCCTTTTAATATGTGCACTACTAAGATATCGATAGTCATCTATACTCTCAGTTCTAATGCATACATTATTCAATTCTCCCACTACTAGTACTACCATTTTGTCTAGTTAAGAGACTGATCTCTTTGAAGGGATTGAAGTAATACCAAGATTTTTACATATTAAGGTAGGTATAATAGTTTTATATGCTCAAAAATCAACCAATAGTTATGAATTTTCTTATCGAATACTCTAATGGTCAATATAAAGGGTGGCACTTTAGGCTTACTCTTTTAAATGATGTTGGAATCAACAACCTGCACTTTATCCATAGCCACTCTATTTCTATCCACAGGAGACTTTTCCATGATGGACTTCCATAATAACTTTTTTTGCTTAGTGATTTGGGCTAACTCATGGAGAGTTATATTTTCCTTAATATTTTTCATATCTTCCATGATATTATATCCTCCTTTACTTGGTTCTTCCTTATTTTGTGGATGATCATTCGCTTTTGGAGGGGGTAGATTGTTATCCACTTTGGGATTTGGAGGAATTGTCATGGTGTTTGGAGGAGTTGAGGTGGTAAGCAGTTGTTTACTCCTTAAATTATACACACCTATCTATAACTATTTAAAAGCATGAACTTCATTTGTATTATCTTTTGGCTCATTGTCATCTTCACCTGGGAAGGGAAATTTATGAGTCTCAAAGAACATGGTTGTTCTAAAAGATACAAGATCTTGATGAGATTCTAGTGGGTTATTTATCTGATCATGCCAAGTTACTTCCCTCTAAAATATCTTGAATGATGTATATAACTCAACACAATTGAGCTCACCATGTTAGGGTGTATTATGTATTCTACACCAATTAGGGAGAGCCATTTTAGTTATGTTTATTTTTGGGGGCTTTCTAGGCTATTCCATGTTATTTATAGGTCTATTGAATGGTTTTTTATATATTTGTAATCCAATGTTCTGGTTGCCAATTGGGGTGTTGGAATTGCCCATCTTTTGTTGCATATTCAAAAAATCATTTCTCAACTTCTAGAGAATCTTTTGAATAGAATCTAATTTATCTTTTGTGGAAGATTTACCTTGTAGAATAGTCATACGAAGTGAATCTACATGTTGGTTCTATTGATAAATATTGCATGTTACATGATTATTTAGGTAGCTAAAATTTGGCTACATCATCTTTGTCATTGGAGGCAATGTGTACAATTGATTTTGTCTATATGTTGGAATGTTCTACTTCACATATGGTATCAAATTAAGTGATAGAAATCTATTTATAATATTAGGTGCCCCAAGTGTCTACAGGTTGAGCTAGCTATCAATGCTAATAGCCTTTTCAAATGCCAATGCCAAAGTATTGGCAGCAGGTGCTCTTCTTAAGACCATAATGGTGATAGGGTCTAAGGCATTCTTATACATCTCTAATGATAATGTAGGTTTTGGTTTATACCTCAAGGTCAATCAATTATAAATATTTTTAAACCTTGCATTGAAGTCATAAATGGTCTCATTAGGCTCCCTTTTCACACTGATGAAGTGCTGATATACCAATCTAGGATTGGTGACTTGTTCAAACTGTGCAAGAAAAGTCATTTGACATTCCTCACAATTGGTGATGGAATTTTCTATTATATTTAAATACCAATCATAAGAAACATCCATTAAAGTAAAAGGAAATAATCAAAATGCAACATATTCATCCACTACATTCATTAATCTTAAAGCATCTTTAACATATTTGATATGTTCTTTTGTTGTCCTATGTCCTGAGGGAGAAAAAGATGGTAGGTATTTTTTGGGATTCTAAGGTAAATAATTCACATCTCCCAATAAAATCAAACTAACCAAAGTTGTTTTTGATCCATTGGTTAATTAACAAGCAAAGGGTTCCTTATGGGTAAAGGGTGCCCTAGTGGAGGTGGATTGTTTTGAATTAGAGCTGGAATGTTCTACTTCACATGTGGTATTAAATTGAGTGATGGAAATATATTATTGATATTAGGTACTCCAAGTGTCTATAGGTTGATCTATATTTTTATTCTAATAGCCTCTTCAAATTCCAATGCCAAAGTATTGGTAGCAGGTGCTCTTCTTAGGAACATAATGGTGATAGGGTCCAAGGTGTTCTTGTACATCTCTAATGATACTGTAGGTTTTGGTTTATACTTCAAGGTCAATCAATTATATATATTTTTGCACCTTGAATTGAAGGCATGAATGGTCTCATTAGGCTCCCTTTTCAGATTGATGAAGTGATGATATACCAATCTAGTAATGGTGACTTGTTCAAACTATACAAGAAAAGTCATTTGGCATTCCTCCCAATTGGTAATGGAATTCTCTATTAGATTTAAATACCAATCATAAGGAACATCCATTAAAGTAAAAGGAACTAATCAAAATGAAACATATTCATCCACTACATTCATTAATCTTAAAGCAGCTTTAACATATTTGATATGCTCTTTTATTGTCCTAGGTCCTGATGGAGAAAATGATGGTAGATACTTTTTTTCTGGGGTAAATCATGCATGTCTCCCAAGATGGTGATGTAAAATCCAACTAACCAAAGTTGTTATTGAGACATTGGTTGATTAACAATCAAAGGGTTCCTTATGGGTAAAGGGTGCCCTAGTAGAGGTGGATTGTTTTGAATTGGAGCTATTGTCATAGATCTAGGTCTCCTATGACTCATCAAGGGTAATGCTAATAAACCAGCTTAGGAATTGGATATGGTAACTCTCTTAGGTGACTCTAGTGTAACTCTACACAAATAATAACCTCTACTACTAGGGGGTGGGGGGTTTAAGGCCTTCCTTATAGTGCCACCAAAGTTCTATTGATGTGGGTTTTATGCACATTATAGTCAAACAAGGTATCCTTTAACATTTTAGGATCTCAATGGAGGTGAACTCTACTCTAGGGCACAAATTGTAGGTATATGGTATATTTTAACCTATTAATGGATAGGGGTAGGGCATGCAAATTATTGACAAGGGTTTTTGGATGCAAGTGTGGCCTCTTTATAGAGTGAATTTATATGTGAGTTTGATGGGTTGCTAGCCTCTAATCTAAAGTGGGTAGGTCTTAATAACAAACTAAAAATGAGTTTGAGGTAGGGAAGAAAATAATTCTTTGTGGTTCTTGGAAATTAATTCCTTGGTTGGTTTCTAAATAGACCTATGCTTTCTAGAATTGATACCTATTATTAGCAACAATGGCACACATGTAATCAGGTATGACTAAGAATTATAAAGAAATAGAGATGTAGGAAGTTCACACACATTAGAAAAAGGTTGTTTATTTTAGGGTAGTTTTTTCACACCCTTGATCAAGAGATTATAGCTTGAGAAAGTGAATTACCTGAGGTAGTTGTTGCACACACATAGAAAACTACACCAAAGAAAGAATAAATACACATTCAATAATATGATGTAATTAAATTAACCTACTTAATCAATATATTAACCAATATTTAAATAGATATTGCACATCTAAGATAAGTATATCAACCAAGAGAGAAATAATCTACTCATAGATATAACACACTAAATATTTATTGAATCAAACAACCATGGAAATAACAATCAATTACACAAAATTGGAAAGAAAATACTCAGGATACTTTATTGATGATCAAAATTATTCGTTGCTCTATATTTTAAAATATTTCAACCCCTAAAATTGAGTGGGTTTATAATTATACACACACACACACACACACACTTGTGGAAGGGGTTGCCTCATCCCCCAAGTTCATGCAAGGTGATTATAAGTGTTAGTTAGAACCTATAATTATAAATATAGTCTAAAAACCATCTAAGAGATAACAAGAAGCTAAAAATAAATAAATTAACTTTTCAAAATCATTCAACATGTGCATGTACATAAAATACAAATTCAATTCTTTACAATTATCCACTCAAAATATATGAACATAGACCGTTATAAAATAGTAAATGCATAAGATTTAGCCTATCAAGGCTTGCTCATTTGCAAGGATACATGCACTTTGGTTGGAGTGGAAGTTGATGTGGCCACTGAAGTTATATTTTTACCACTAGAATATTGATTCTTCTTTTCCTCATTATCTTCATATAATTTGTGGGCTGATCTATGATATTTTCATATAATATCTAAATTTAGCAATGAAGGCTAATGAATTCTCTTTATATGTCCAAAGAACTTGGCATGATCATCCTTGGTTATTTGGAATGTATTATTGAAGACATAGACAGTGACCTTATTTTGAGCCTTAACTTATTTTCAATTTCCTCAATTGGAAAACTTTTCAAGCTCTTTTTAAATTCATTGGTTACTTATTAAAATTGAGCCTACTAATCATCTTACTAGTAGAGTGTTTTACCTTAGACAACTTTATCTCATACAAAATATGAAGGATCTGAGCCTCATGTGCTTGATATTTGGTGATTCAATCCTAAATGTTTTGTATCCAATATTTCACCTCCTCTTTCCTAATGACTACTAGATTAAAGGCATTGGATTCCTCTAGTGTAGTCATTAAGTCGAGATGATTATAGAATGAGTTGCCTATGTAGACCACTAGAATATTTAGCTTGGAATTATCATCTCTCAAGGAGTTATACAATTTATTATCCTTGCTCACATGAGAGGCCATATCATCCCTCATAAACTCCATATCTTTTAAGGAGTTGTAACATCTTGAAGCTACCTCTTGGACTTCAACTTAAATACCAGCAGGAATGTTCACTATCTTGGCTTATTCTTTAAGTCATTCCACTTCTTACTCCAATACTTTCACCTCTAATTATAGCTCCTACCAAGCTATATTTTTTCCCTAATGGATTGTAACTATAACATCCTTATGTGCTTGAGCTAGGTCTACTACATTTTCTTCATATAAGGATTGCCATAGCTGCTTGTTCTACCTTTTGGTAAGAGAGAACACCACATACCTTTACTCAAGGATGATTTGAGTTCCCTTATCATCTTCTAATTTTATCTTATTCACCATTTATATGTTATTGTTTGGAGATCAAATAAGGTGTAAATAGATTGGAACTCAGTGATCTTAAAATTTAGTAATTGAGAAACTTTACTCCCTAAATCTAATACCCAAGGAGAAATATCAAGTTGTGATACATTAGAGGTTGTGGTAACAACCTCTTCTTCTGCTTACTCTTGGGATTTTTATTATTTCTAGGTAGCTTTGGTGAGGACATTTGGAAGAGGACATATGATTTTAGACCAATCTACTCCTCGAAATGGAGGAAGTGGATAAATTGTGACTATTTGAGGCTTGGCCTTCCTCCCACTATTATTGGTTATCACAATGGCTTCTTTTGTGGAATTGGTAGTTGGAAGTGGAAGGGTAATTTGGGTACATTAAATGTGGAGTTGGGAGGTGGCCAAATCTATCTACACCTTTGGAGACACTTTTTTTTCTTTAGGTCTCTAAATGTGGAGGTGTCAGTAGGAATAAAAGGGATTGGTATGGTGAATGAGATGGAAGTGGAGACATAAGGAGAAATAGTAGTAATGGAAGTGGAAGGACTGGATGTGGTGACTTCAACAAAGGTAACCTTATCAAATATTCATATAGAAGATAAAGGAAAACTAGAAAAAGATTGGGTAACTTGAAGAGAAAGCTCTACAGACTCTACTTAGAAGATCATAGCCTTAGTTATCTCCAGCTCAGCTTCCTCATTTGAATTGTCTTCAATGTCCTTAATAATCACCACATCTCCCACAGATAGTTTTTAATTTGGAGGCTAAGTGACAAGCCCTATGATGACTCTCCTATGGGAATAGCCACAGAAGTCCTAGGCTTCATCCTGTAAACTAGGGGGTCCTTGATTGAGTGGGGAAATCTAATGGTGATGACGTTACTAATTTTGGAGTTGTTATCCTAGAATTTGTAACACTATGAATATGGGGCATAGTTATGGACACTTGGGTAGAACTTTTAATAGGATATTCTTATGTTATTTCTTCCCCATTAGAGTTGAGATTGATGGGGTCTCCCACTTATCTTCCTTTTATTGAACTGGTCTCAGATAGCCCAAGCTCCTTTTTCACTAATCTCAAATTTAACTTTAGAGGGAGTCCTTGGGAGAAGGAATCAGCTTGGTCCTTGTATTTCTCCTCAAACTATCCTCTCCAAAAACTTGAATGTTGCCACCCCTTAAAGAGTGCCTTTATGCTATCTAAATCCCTGGTGGAGATAGAAGGATCATCTTGGATCATCCTTATATGGCCCTCCTATAACCCAACAATCTATGCTCATTTTAACACTTCATCTAATTTAGCATTCAAAAATATGAAATCATAGTCATAGGGTTCATGACTATATATAATATTGAACCCATGGATGTGTTTTTGGATTAGCCTATGTAGATCCTAGTCTCTATGTGGAAGTGTATGGAAAGGATAGCTCCTATGTTTTCCACTTGCATCCTTAAGATGCTTTCTCATTCTATATGCCATCCTTATAATGGTGATGAGGTGACCAAAATCTAAGGATTTCTTTTTCCTTGACAAATCATCCTTAATGCTCTTCGACAATTGGAAGGCAAACTCCTCTTTAGCCAACTTGTCTGGAACAAACCTTAGAAAACATAGGGTCCAACCTTATTTCCTCATTCCATTATGATATTAAAATTAGGGTATAGGAAGTAATCCTCTTTCTCATCCAAGTTCTTCATGATATTATGGCCAATCTGAGGCATGGGTGATCCATGAATAGATCTCCAAATCTAAGGATAGACATCCTTGAATATTCTTACCATATGCTTGGTATAATAATAAATGTGTATGAACTAGTAGTGGTCATAGATTTAATTCTTTTCATAGTCAGTGGTCAGAGCTCACAATGTAATGAGGTATTTATAATGTATCCCCATAATGATGTCTAATAGATATGGCATCATGAAGAAATCCCTAGTGGGTGTAAGATGCCTATCTTTATGTATAATTTGCTCTCTCAGCTACATGCTTATGATCTTATCGAGGGTATAAGAAGCATCATGCATGAGCATCATATATAATAATGTTACCCAATCTAAGTTGACAAAGTGAATGCTAGGTAAATTTTATAGTCTATTGTTGAGCACCATACCAATGTGGATCCTCATCCTGAATCTATCAATTGGGATGTCCCCCTTTGACTTCTTCCCTTTTCATGTGATAGTTTGGTTTGGGAGGAGCCACGATGATAACACCTTCTCCATCAAGGTATTTGTATTGAATTACACCAATGTGTTCTTATCGAAGTAGACATCATGAATACTCAACAATAAATATCTTTAAAAATTTAGCCATGAAATTCAAGTAACTAATATGTTTTTGCTAGAGTGGTGCATCCTATGATACCTTGATAGAAAAGAATAAGTCTCTTAATAGGTCAATACAGGGCATCACTTCCAGCTTTGCTATAGTAAAATTTAGTCTCTAGTATTTGAATACTAGTAATTCCTTCACAAAAAACCTATCTACCAATGTCATATCATCTTTAAGTGAAAACAAGCCCACTAAATTAATGACATCCTACAGTACTAAATAATTCCTATATTTATCTTTGAACACTATGGTGTTGAAGACTGTATCAATGAATTCTATAGTCTTTAATTGATTATATGGATGGTGGATTGGTACATCATAATGTTTTATATTTATATTTCATTACTATGTCCTTCATATTTCTTATGTGATATGCACTACATTCTATATATACCTGTATGTTGGTGTAAATAACTTAGCTCTAACTTGATTTTTGTTTTTTGTATACTCTCAAAAGAAGAACTAGGGATCTTCATCATTGTAAGATATCAAATGACTTACAATACATGTTAGTTCAAATTTAAATGACATATTTCAAGCATAGCATATAGCCTATATAGAATCCTACATTGAATACCAGTTCATGCAACATAAATGTACAATATTCACCTTGGCTTTTATTCACATATAATTCAAATTATTTAGCTCAAGTTTGTGGGGGTATTTAAAATATTAATAGGAAGTATTTTTTATTTTATTTTGGCTAACTATGATGAGACTAGTAGTAATCTTAGTAATAAGGCACTTAGGGTGTACATTAAGAAAATGCTTTTGGGGTCAACACCTATATACTAACTCTCTCAAGGGATTTGTTTTGGACAAAATGTCCACAAAAATTTCTCTAAAGGATTCATCTGAGAAAAATTCCTAAATCAATTATCCTGAAGGGCTATTTTGAAGGTCTAGAGGTCAATTTCAATTTCCCCAAAGGGTACTTTTGATCTGAAGGGTCTACTTCGTAGGGCATTTTTTGTATTATAAAAGTCCCAAAGGGTCTACTTCAAAAGGGCTAAAGGGTACTTTTGAACTTCCTAAAGGGTACTTTCATAAGACTAAGGGTCATTTCAAAATTTCTAAAGGGTAGGTTACATAAAACCCAAAGGGTATGTGGCTTAGGTCCAAAGGGTATATATTCTTTCAAACAAAATATCTGAAGGAATTGGCTAGAGGACAAAAGGTCCAGGAGGCAAGTCCCAAAGGGTACTTGAGAATGGAAAGTCTTATGGACTCTTTAAAAAGGCCAAAAGTTCCTTTTAAAAATATCAAAGGATAATTGGCCCTTTCAAAAAGGGTCAAAGGCTTTGGGATAGAAGCCCTGAAGGGTATATCCATGGCAAAGAAAAGGGGTCCAAAACACAAAGGCTGAAGGGCACTTTTTGTGGGGCAAAGGGATCAAAATAAATATCCAAAGGATATGTCTTGTATTGTAATGGGTTAAAAACAAAAGTTTTGAAGGTTTGATTTATACAAACCCAATGGGTATGTACCTAAAAAGAGGGGTTAAGTGGTTAGTCTGGAAAAGGTTGAAGGGCTAGTTCAAAGGACATAGGACACTTTCAGTAAGGCTGAAGGGCTAGTTCAAAAGGTCCTAAAGGGTATATGTAAAGGATTCAAAGGGTCTACTTCAAGGCAAAAAAATTCTTGAAGGGTCTACTTCATAAATGCTGAAGGGAACTTTTAAACATCCTAAAAGGTACTTCCATATGGCAAAGGGGAATTTCAAAAGCTCCAAAGGTTAAGTTGTGTAGGGTTAAAGGGATAATCCATCAGGTAATTTATTTTGGGGAAAATTTTTATGGTTTATCATTCTATAATTCAAATATTTCGTAGGCCAAATTCTTTTGAGAGAATTGTTTCAGATAAAATGTCTACAATAATTTCTCTGACAAAATAAGGCTTTCTCAAACAATAAGCCTGAAATAATAAGGCTGAGACTACCCAAAACATAACATCTAAAAAATTATTTTCACAAGGTCCAAAATAATTATCCTAAATAATATAAACCCTAATAATTTATCTCTACAATATAAAAGTTAGTCTCATAAAATACAATGCCAATATCATCCTGCCAAAAGTGAAATGCCTTAGATTTTCTAGATTTTGCATAAATATATGAAAAAGGGATCCATATTAAGATCATATTTTGAAATAAGTGGGTCTTCATTTCCTTAATAAAAATGGGGATTTTGGGTACAACATTTCTCTTCTTTAGCACCCATATTTCATATGCATCAAGTTCATAGTGATTCCCAATTTCTTATTCAAATAAGAAAGTCCTTGTCTTTTATCCGATTGCAAGAGTCACTTATCTATGATATTTATGGTGTCACCATTAGATATAACCCATGGTATAAATACATTATACAAATTCTTGGATATCAAACTTATCCTTTAGACATAGATTCTCGTGAAAATACTAGAATTTGTAAATAAGTTTTTAAATGTCTTTTAATACAATACCCTTTATTATCATAATACTAAAGGTACCCTAGTTTACTATGTAATTAAATAAGATATCCCTCCTCTATTTAAATTAGCGCATCTTGGCATTTTTGGTGGTCAATGTAGTGTACATGTTATAACATGAAAATGGCTATGTACGGGATACTTTTGGCCTGCTCTAAAAAAGGATGCTATTGATTTCACAAAAAAGTGTAGTCATTGCTAACTCCATGATGATATAATCCATTCACCACCATTTGAGTTCCAAACTATGGAATCTCCTTAGCCATTTTTCATGTGGGGATTAGACATCATCAAAAAACTAATGAGGTCACAAGATGGGCATGTTTTTATCAACATGGTTACTAAATATTTTACCAAATGGGTAAACGTCATACCTTTCATCAACATCATAGGAACTACAATTAAAAAACTATTCCTCAACTAAATCATTTTTCATTTTTGAGTTCCTCATACTATCATTTTTTATAATGTTAGTAATTTCAATAACAAGGATGTTAAGTACTTATGCGTTAAATTCAATATATCCCTCAAATTTTCCACACCTTATCATCCATAGCATAATGGCCAAGATGAGTCCACTAATAAAATCATCAATAAAATACTTCAAAAAATAATCTCTAAAACTCATATAGATTGGAATATTCATTTATATCCCATATTTTTGGCCTATCATAGTAGTCTTTGTACTACCATAGGGGTAACATCATTCTTTCTAGTCTATGGTTCTGAGTCTATCATATAATTAGAAGTTGATCTTCCCTCCTTACATATATATCTTCATGGTATCATTCTCAACGAGGAATGAAGTGAATCTCAACTTCATGCTCTTGATCTTTTTGATGAACATTATTTAGCCATTTTGCAACATAATTTCCAATACAAGGCTCGAATCACCAAGCAACATGACAAAAAGGTTAAAGTCCACACTTTAAATGTTGGTGATCAATTCCTTAAATTAGACTATACCAATGATAAATAAGGAAAATACATCCAAAAATGGTGGGGCCCTTATTTAGTGAAAGATATTCTTGATCATATCACCTATCACATAGACCACTAATGCACAATTCTTGAAGAAATATTTTTATTAGATATTTCCCTTCGTACATAATTCTATATGTTATCCTACTAACACTTTTTCCATGATTTATACATGGGTCTCACCCTCTGCAGTAATTTATCTTTCCACAAACTTTAGTTCCTTATTTTGGTCCTTTAGTTTATTTTTCTCATGAGTTTCATTGTAATACCATGGATAGTACTCGATATTCCTCATGAATTCCTTTCATTATTATTTATTTTTTATTTTCCATTGCTTTTTTCACCATCTAGGGTTTTTATTTTGTGAGTTGCAGTGTTTCCACATGTTTCCCTACACTTACATACATTATTATGATAAGAAATCATACTTAATGTCATTGTATCCCCTTTTTCATCTTTGTCACATTTTTTTTTAATTTTAATTAATTTAAATTATTTCATTTACTTTCCCTTTTATTTACTTTCCTTTCATTCCACTTGGGATGAAAAAGCTCGAAGTCAAGATAGCACTTTTATTTCACATGAATAAATAAGACTCTTAGACACCATGCTATCTAAGTTATCTTTCTTATCTATAATTATCATCAAAAATTGCACCCTTGAGAAGTTTTTTCAAGACTTTTTAATTAAGTGATAGCATGGAGACACCTATAGGCTGTGGGTGGCCTAATCAGTGAGGTGAATCTATAGATAAGGATAGCTCCCTTGATGTATCACTCAAGAGCTTAAAACTAAGATATTAATTTCAAATGAAAAGGGTAATATAAAAATATAAAATGAAATGGAAGTTATGTACCAAATTTTAATACCACAACCACTAATTTTCATGTGCACTAATATCTATAGGATTGTCATAAACATACACTTCTGTTAAAAGAACCTAGCACATTAATGATTTATGAAGAGGTGAAGCAATATGAGGATAGAAGGGAAGATGTTTTCCACTTATAATCCAATTAAAAATATTTATGACAATGTTCACAACCTACAATAGAGAACCAATCTACAAGAAGGTAAGAGGAATATGACACCAAGATAAGGTGAACTAAGTCTACACTTGCCTAGATTAACCATTCAAAGATTTATACTATAAAAAACCATATAAGGAGGTTAAATTATCATTTTATATATATATATATATATATATATATATAAATGAGTAGGGATATGCCATAATAATGTAGGAAAGATCTTTTAAATGTTAAAATCATAAATTTATATGGAAAATTGTGAGGAGAGAGGAGGGAGACATAGGAGAAGCTTATGACAAGTGTCTCATCATGGAGAATCAAGTTACAATCAAGAAGATAGGTTATTAAATAGTCTTGAACTTCCTTTTCAACACGTGTGCACTTGGTTTGATGATATTCCTCTCAACGTGGCATAAGAATTACTTCATTTCCTTGGTGACTCATCCATTTGCTTTAAAACTACCCATTTAGAGTCATTATAGATTGACAAGTCACATTCCTAGAGTTTAATTGATTAAATTTAATTTAAAATATATTTAATTCCCTAATCCAATCATATTTCCACTTTCATTCATCATTCTCACATTTTCTCTCTATGTAGGCATATTCCTTGTAGCCTTGTTTTAGTGCAAATCTCCTTAGTTTGAGAGATACATGAAATTTATAGGAAAATTAAAGGTATATTTGGGTACCCATTATCCTATTAAAACTTCACCTTAAAATTCATTATCTAACTCCCAAATAAGACCTACTTTCTCAACCTCCATTTTTCCCAATTAGGGCTAATACAAGCCCACAGTACTGGAGATCATACAAGGCCCTAAAATCCCACTCTAAAACCTAAACAAAATCCTTTATGAGACATATATTTAGGTATGTTATCCAAGTTTCAAGTCATTTAATGGTCTAGAACTCAAATTATACAAGTTTCCAACTTTCTAGCCCTAGTAGACTATGCACGGGCCTAAGAAGGCTGAGGGGTAATAAAAATCCATATTTTGAGTTCTAGGGTGATTCAAGACAACTAATGTCTAAATATTTTCATGTTTACTAAGTCCTATAAGACTTTCATAAGCATACACTTCTCCTAAAAGAACCTATCAAATCAATGATTTGTGAAGACGTAAAGTAATGTAAGGATAGAAGGGAAGATGTTTGGCACTTCTAATACACTTAGAACTCTTGATGACACTTTTCATAACTTTAAATATAGAACCAAGCTAAAATAAGGCAATAATAATATGATAACAAAACAAGGTGATCTAAGTCTACACTTTCTTAGATCAACCATTCAAAGCTTTACACTATAAATAATCATATAAGGAGGTAAAATAATCATATTATTGGTTAATAAGCATAAAAATTATTAGGGCTATGCCATAATCCTAGTGTAAGGATCCTTACAATTCCAAAATCAAGCATATATATATGAGTATGAGATGGAGAGAGGAGAGAGACGTATAAAAATATTATGACAAGTGTTACATCATGAAGAAGAAATTTACAATCAAGAATGTAGGTTAATAAATGGTCTTGAACTTCCTCTTTGACATGTGTGTACTTAGTTTGATTATATTACTCTCAAGGTGGCATAGGAGTTACTCTATTGCCTTGGTGACTCATCTATTTGCTTTAAAACTACCCATTTGGAGTCATTATAGATTAAAAATTCACATTTTTAGAGTCTAACTAATTAAATTTCATTAAAAATATGTTGAAGGCCCCAATCCAATCATCTTTCCACCTTCATTATGCAATTTCATTCGTCATTATCACATTTTCTCTCTAGTTAGGCATATTCCCTATATCCTTGTTTTAGTTCAAAGATACTTATTTTTAGATATCCAAGACACTTTTATGAAAAATAAATGTATATTTAGGTACCCATTATCCTCTTACATATTCACTCCAAATTTCATGATTTGACTCCCAAGGTAGACATACTTTCTCAACCCCCATTTTTCCCAAGTAGGCATAATGTAAACTCATAGTATTAGAGACCATACAGGACCATATATTACCACTTAAAAACCTAAAAAATAATTTATGGGACATAAATTTAGGTATTTTTTCCAATTTTCAAGCCATTCCATGGTCTAGAACTTAAATTAGATAAGTTTCCAACTTTCCAGCCCTAGTTGACTATACACAAGCTTGAGAAGGCTGAGGGCTAATAAAATCAATATTTTAAGTTATGGGGTGAATAAATAAAAAATAATTATTGTGTGGGTTTTTACCCAACATTCCTCATCTTATCCCATCATTATGTTTCCTTTATCAACCTTTTATACCTCTCAAACAAGCCAAATTCTCATGTTTTGCATGCAATTTTAAGACTGTGTCATGGTTGTAGGTGTTTTTGGTCATTTAGATCATTTTAAAATAATTATAAACACCTTTAAATGTCTCTTCATGACTCAAAAATTCCTAAATATCCATTCAAATCATCAAATCCAATGCAACTTTGCATCTTTCCTTGGATTCTTGAAAATAGGCTTACAAAAGAGAGTTTTTAGCAAGCTTTTGGGACTAGATTGATTATGATATTTGTTGATGTTTAAGAAGAGGTTATTTATAAATTATATCCATTTTTATATCCTTCATTGATTCTATAAAAATCTCATCATGGTATACATTCTCTAAACATCATCCTTCTATGTAATGTTCATCTCTCTTGCTTGAAAATGTAGACCTATAAGTCTATATTTTATTTTGTTCAAGATATTAAAAATTATTTTATTAGTCACTTGGGCTCTATAATATTCTTATTTAATTATTATAATAGTTTTATAGGTCAAAATCCTTACAACATCTCAATATGCCTTAAAATATCAAGTTGTCTCAAAAGTACTATATTGTTGTTATTTAGGCTTGTGGCCTAATAGTACATCTTTAAGGATGATTTTGAGAATTTGATCATTGTTAACTATTTTAAGTGTATCGATTCCAAATTCACCTATGTTACCTTTCAATAACTCCCTTATACTATTCATAAGACCATTTTCCTAATTTTTATGGTTGTAGGTACCAATAGGTTGTGTATAGATCTTCTTGGCATGTTAGATACCTTTTTCAATACTATTGGGGGTAATAAAGGTTTTTTTAGGCCTATTATACCTCTCAAAAAACTTGAGACATCAAATTATATTGAGAAATACATGAAAACAATCCAAACAAGGTATTTTTAGATCCTTCCCTATCACTTTCTTCTCTCATACATGTCAAACTACCACTCCATCAGGTACTCACAATATTTCTTTAAGAAGTAATTAAAATGTTTCTAAAGTCATTTAAGATCATTTGTTCCACTTAATAAAAAAACTTAGACCTCAAGTTCCTATTTGGGGTTTGTAAGATTTTTTAGTAGGTCCAATTCTTAATGAATGTTCATAAAGACCAGGCCTCTTCAGGAACTCTTAATGCCATAAAATTATATCATGGGGATTTATTAAATGAATCCAAGTTCAATTATTATACATGCATATATTCATTCAATTTCATAACAAAAAACCCATTCTCTCTTGAGCTCTTCACAAGGCAAAATAGTGTTTTTATGGAGTTTGTCTTATTAACAATAGTTCATAGAGTTGTGGGATTTGATGAGTAAACTAATACCAGGACCCTCATGACAAAAACACTCTCCACCTTCCAATTTTTTCTCATGGTCCCATGAAAATCCTCTTGAGATTTCTAAGCAAATGATTAGCTTTTTTGGGCTAGAAAACTTGATAGTCTTAGGTTGAGAGAGTTTTTTGGCCTAGAATCCTTCAAAATATTTTTGTTGGTTTAAGTTATTTTTCATAGTTTAAAAATTAACCCACCATGTATGTAGGTGTGTTTCTATGTGCCTTGATTCCTCATATTGCTTAGACTTGCCTATTTTTCCTATAGGTGATTGAGTAAGGTTTTAGGCATGATTAGGATCTTATAATGTTTCTTCATTTTGGGCTTATAAACTCCTTTTTGGGAACATATATCAACATAATCAACTCTTACTCATGGTTTTCACATTTCACTTGATTTTCAAATCTCATATACATGTAGGATTTTGATCTTTTCTACTCTCTTTTTACCTGGCAGACCTAAAACTCACCATTTAGAGACCTTTTGCTCACCCACTTATTTGAATGTGCCTTGATGATGGTGTAGGAGAGTGTGAAAAGTTAGGGTAGAAATTTATAAATCTTCCATAATTCTTACACTACCTCAGTGATTTCAAACTTACAGCCATATTATCCAAAATCAAGCTTCAAAGGTTTTAGTAGGGTTTAAGACCACCCTACCTTCTTAGCAATCATTCATAAAGCCTAGGGCATGAAACTCCTAATTATGACCATGATTTGTAAGGGAATAGGTTTATTCATATTTTTATAATATATTTTGACTAGACACTTTCTCTCATATATACCAAACATCTAAAAATGGTTTCTATGAACTTGCAAAGAACTCGATGGAGAAATGAAGTGGGTTTTTTTACATGACTGGACCTATGGAAGCCTCTTGAATGTGGATTTAGATATGAAGATACACATTTTAAATCATTTCCACCTAAATATGAGCTTCCCATACTTTACAAATGACTAAATTTCCCTTTCAAGAGTTATTATGCTCCTTTGGATGTTGAACCTGTAACATCTAACCACTTTTCTAATCTATAACTTCATTTCTAACATTAGAACTACAATATTACATTGAAATAACTTCTCAATCTCATTTTACATGTTCATTCATATATAATATAATCTTTTGGCCCTTAGACTATCCCACCACCTTGTATCATGTTAAAACTAGTCATGAGGATGACTTGAAGAACTATCTTTTTGTAATTCAACTTGAAAATCTATATCACCTTTGATGAGCTCATTCACATGATTATTCCTTTTATAAAGGCCCACTATGTTTAAATAAGCATTTTAGACATTATTTATAAGTGTTATCATGAGAGGCTGACTTGATCAAATCAAAAACATGAAATCCTTAACATTTGTAAATAACCTTAAAATATGTTAAGCTGCCTTAAAATTTTCTAAACATGGATAAGGACCAAGCTATAACCACTAGACAAAAAATTTAGGACCATGACCTCATGTTTTGTCTATGACACCATAGGAGACCTTTAACACTACTAGGACAACAAGACAACTTACCATGACAAGACAAGATATGAGCTAGAAAAACACTATCAAGGCTACCAAAAAAGTTAAATATGAACTGAATGACAAGTTTTTGATTAGACTTGTTAGGTTGTGGAGCTAAAAGCTTCAACCTTTGAAAACTGAGGAACAGATGGTTGCTGAGTTCTACAGGAACCGGCGTCGGTAGCAGGACCGACGTCGGCAGAGTCCAGTGCAGAAGGCCACCGGCGACGGCAGGAAGTCGGCCGACGTCAGCAGAACTAGACTAGCAGGGACCGGCGTCGGTCACCTGTGTGTTCCTGAAGTGTTCGTTTCACAGACAGTTAGTTAAGTGAACGATGAGTTTGCATGTTAAGACCACCCAGAGTCTTGGGCTGTGAGGATAATTGTCTAAATTAAGAGTCTAAGTTATTGTTTGAGTTAGGGATCTATTTATAGACCCATTGGCATGTATTGTTTAAATGCATGAGATAGAAAGGAAGAGTTCCTTCTAGTTGTAAGATCTGTGAGTTGTAGGTTGTTGCAAGCTCATTGGAGATCTACATGTAAGTTTGGTCTTTGAATTGCAGGTTGCAGGTTCATGAGAGATCAGCTTGAAGTGCTATAGAGTGCTTGGTGTACCGGCAGGGTTATTACTGACTGGTTGGTGAGGTGAACACCAATTCTGTGTGTGAGTTGGTTGTTGGGACCATTTTTTGTGTAGGAGAGTGTGTGTGAGAAGAATTACTGTACACTTGAGGTGTGGCGAATCTCTGTAAGGTGAAAGAGTGTGGCGGCTCTTTGATGTATTCTTTTTTGTATAGTGTTAATACAAGATAGTGTATTGTCTCTCATATTCTGTGCTATTGGTGAATTCTAGTTACTTGTGTTTCTGGTTATTTCCGCATATTCAATTGCTTATATTTGGTAATCATACTGTGCTCTTTCTGAGGAGCAAGATCCTAATGGGTGGAATTAGAACAGGTGTGTTTGTTCTTGGATTTACCTCCACCCCCCTCTCCCAACAAGTGGTATCAGAGCAAGGTTGTTGGCTCATAGCTTGATACCACCAACAAGTGGTATCAGAACTTTTGGTTGGGATACTAACAGATTGGTGTAGATCTGGGTAGTGTGTTTTGATTACAGGTTACTCACAAGGCTTCTGTTTGAGTGGGAGTTGAGCAATGGCAGAAAGCAGTCAACTACGAATGGAAAAGTTTAATGGCAAGAACTACCAATTATGGAGGATGCAGATTGAGGACTATCTGTATCAGAAAGATTTGTACTTACCGTTGGGTGGGGTTGCTAGCAAACCCTTGGATATGAAAGATGAAGAATGGGAGGTTCTTGATCGGAAGGCTCTGGGATCTGTTAGATTGAGTCTTGATTCATCTGTGATTTCCAGCTTATCACAGTGTAAGACAACGGTGGAGTTGATGAAATCTTTGGCAAATTTGTATGAAAAACCCTCGGCTTCTAATAAGGTATTTCTTATGAAGCGTTTATTTAATTTGCAAATGTTGGAAGGTGGATCTGTTCATAGCCATCTTAGTGATTTCCATGGTTTGGTAAACCAGTTAAGTTCAGTGAATATTGTATTTGATGATGAACTTAGAGCTCTCTTAATCTTGTGTTCATTGCCTGAAAGTTGGGAAGGTTTGGTAATGGCAGTTTCTAATACTGTGTCTCCTTCAAAAGTCTTAAAAGTGGATGATGTTGTGAGTGTGATCTTGAATGAAGAGATACGCAGGAAAAGCACAGGTGAATCATCTGGAGATGCTTTGAGTGTTGAAGGAAGAGGAAGGCCAAGAGAGAAGACAGAGCGTGGGAGATCAAGGTCGAAGATAGGCAAAAGATCCAAGTCCAGGTATGGCAGAATAACCTGCTGGAAATGTGGAAAGCAAGGGCACTTAAAGAGAGATTGCAGATCGGGTGAAGATCAGCATGAAGGACATGTAGAAGAAGCAGATGTTGCAGGTTACGTTTTTACAGGATGCTCTGGTATGTTCTTTGGATAAAGTAGAATCTTGGGTATTAGATTTTGGTGCCTCTTTTCATGCATCCCCACATAGGGAATTTTTTCATGAGTATGTCCAGGGAGACTTTGGAGAAATTTGTGTAGGGGATGGTAAGTCTTGTCAAATTGTTGGCAAAGGTAAAGTGAAGCTGAAATTGCAGACAGGTGACACATGGGTGTTAAAGGAGGTCATGCATGTCCCAGTTCTGAAGCAGAATATAATTTTTGTTAGAAGTTTGGGTGAAGAGGGTTGCACAGTAACTCTCACAGTGGACTCTTGGAAGGTTACCAAGGGTACACTTGTTGTAGCTAGAGGTAAGAAAGTAGGTACGCTTTATCTATCTACTTGTTTTACTGATTCTCTTTCTAGGTTATCTACTTCAGCTGTAGATTCAGAGATGTGGCTTGATAGGCTTGGTCACATAGATAAGAAGGAGATGTTGGTTCTTGAGTCAAAGAGTATGCTTTCAGATTTGGAAGGCATGGATCGTGGTTTCTGTATGAAGAAGAAGAAGGTAAGGTTTCTTGAGGAATCCGACGTTAGTGACAAGAACGGGAAAGCCTTGGTTTTCAAGGAGAAAGTGATGGACAGAGTTCAGCATAAGGTGCAGAGGAATTCTGAGCAGAGTAAGGGTGATTTGGACAAGGGTTTGATCCAAAAAGAGCTCACGAGAAAAAGTCAGGTCTCACAAGAAAAACACAGAGACCGACGTCGGCAAGAAAATCGGCGTCGGTGTCCAGACAGGGACCGACGTCGGCTATGTGCAGCTTGACGTCGGTGACTCGGGGCAGACAGAGACCGGCATCGGCCAGGGGAAACCGACGTCGGCAGGAAGGCAGTCGCAGGGAATCGACATCAGTCGGCTGTAGACTGAGATGTGACCGGCATCGGTTACTGAGACAAATTTTGGGTGGACAGCTAGTTGTCATGGAGTCTCAAGCACCCATATGGAGGACTGAAGGTGTAAGTAAGTTCTTAAATTTGTCATTTCCCTTCTTTACACTACTTGTTGCTCACTTATGGCATAGGACCAGGAAGTTATTGAAGAAGCAGAACAGGTAGATCCAGGAAACAGTGGGAGCTTGGCATGGATGAGGATGTGATTCCTTGGAGGAGAACCAAACAGGTGTTTTGGGTAGTGTTGCCAGCTGGAAGTAAGCACTGAGAGACGAATGGATGTTGAGGATGAAGAAGAGCGGAAATGGATACGTGAGATGGAAGATCAGGGTATATGATCTTGTTTTAGCTGCAGGGCAATGGAGGTTTGATCATTGTGTTTCTCTTTACCAGGTTGGATAATATTAGCTACATTATCCTATTTTCTATATGATGTGCTTATTGCAGGGTTACATATACAGGTATTGCTAAACTAAAGGTAAAGCTAGTTCAGGTGTTTGTCATGGAGAATCTGGGAGCAACAAGATTCTTTGGCATGAGTGTGTTCTAGAGACATGGAGGTCTTGTTGACTTTGTTTCAGGATGATTGTGTGAAGCCGGTTAGCACGCCGATGGTTAGACAGTTCATAGAACAGGTGTCTTGATTCACATAATGAGGTTGAGTGCATGGTATGTACTAAACTTGAGTTTTCCCAAGCAGTGGGAGTTGTCACAAGTTTGGAGTCAATCTGGGAGAGTAATACTGAAGGGCAGTTCAGTGGGACCAGCAGCAGGTGCACATGCTATGCAGGGTCAAGTTCTTTATCTACATGGTTGTAGATGCGGATGTTGCAGGTAATTTGGATGACATATTTTGCACCATAGATTTTGTGGTGGTTGGTCTTCAAGAGTGATCTTGAGGAGGGATACAAAGCCAAGGGAACAAACTAGACGGTGTACAGGTACAGGTACAGGTTGCAGCTGTTTATCTCCAAGTGGGAGATTGTTAGGTTGTGGAGCTAAAAGCTTCAACCTTTGCAAACTGAGAAATAGATGGTTGTTGAGTTCTACAAGAACTGGCGTCGGTAGCAGGACCGACGTCGGCAGAGTCCAGTGCAGAAGGCCACCGGCGACGGCAAGAAGTCGGCCGACGTCGGCAGAACTAGACTAGCAGGGACCGGCGTCGGTCGCCTGTGTGTTCCCAAAGTGTTCGTTTCATGGACAGTTAGTTAAGTGAATGATGAGTTTGCATGTTAAGACCACCCAGAGTCTTGGGCTGCGAGGATAATTGTCTAAATTAAGAGTCTAAGTTATTGTTTGAGTTAGGGATCTATTTATAGACCCATTGGCATGTATTATTTAAATGTATGAGATAGAAAGGAAGAGTTCCTTCTAGTTGTAAGATCTGTGAGTTGCAGGTTGTTGCAAGCTCATTGGGGATCTACATGTAAGTTTGGTCTTTGAATTGCAGGTTGCAGGTTCATGAGAGATCAGCTTGAAGTGCTATAGAGTGCTTGGTGTACCGGCAGGGTTATTACTGACTGGTTGGTGAGGTGAACACCAATTCTATGTGTGAGTTGGTTATTGGGACCGTTTTTTGTGTAGGAGAGTGTGTGTGAGAAGAATTACTGTACACTTGAGGTGTGGCGAATCTCTGTAAGGTGAAAGAGTGTGGCAGCTCTTTGATGTATTCTTTTTTGTATAGTGTTAATACAAGATAGTGTATTGTCTCTCATATTCTATGCTATTGGTGAATTCTAGTTACTTGTGTTTCTGGTTATTTCCGCATATTCAATTGCTTATATTTGGTAATCATACTGTGCTCTTTTTGAGGAGCAAGATCCTAACGGGTGGAATTAGAACAGGTGTGTTTGTTCTTGGATTTACCTCCACCCCCCTCTCCCAACAAGACTCACCTAAGTTATCCAAATTTTTATAACAACTACCAAGTCCAAATTTTTAAAATGATAGTTATTTTTAGCACCCATGTTTGGTTCTCTAAATTTTTATAGAGGAGGAATACAAAAATCCATCAAAATTTAAAAGACACATCATTTAAAATAAAAGGCAATGATCAAAAGGCAACATAAAAAGTATAAAGTAAAAATCACACCAAAATAAATTATTCATAGCACATATCCTATCCAAAATCAAATCTCAAACTCCACAATTGGCCTTTTGATAGAGTTGAGGTTCATTAGGGTGTGGTGGGCTAGTAGATTGGGATAGGAGAATTCAAAATAATTTATGATGCTACCTAATTTCTCACACAAGTACCCAATCTTCGTAGTAAACCGAAGACTCTATAAAGGGGCATGAGAAATGGGGAACACGTGGGAAGGCAAGTATATTTTAATTTCCATGTATATATCCTTCATGGGATGATATTCATACTTCATTTTGTGACCCAAGATTTGTGTAGCTAGGAGAAGTTATTCAGAGTCCTTAATGTCAAAAGTCCTCTTGTTTTGACAAACCCAATTTAAGTTCCTTGACTTTGATAAAGAGTTTCTCTACCTTAATTTTTATTTCATTTCCCCCACCCATTTCATTTCCCCTCTTGACTGGCAAGTTTGATTCTAAATCTATTGTCATGCTTCTATACTCCATCTTATTCATATCTTAAAACATGCTAACACTACTTTATTTTATTTTTATCTATCCTTAGAACAAAACAATATGCTTGAGTGACTATGGATTATCTTTATTTACACAAGTGATTTAAATTTCTATAATTGCCTTGATTTTTTTTCCATTATTGTACCTCCTTTTTTTAGACAACTGTAACTATTTCTATATTCTTATTGTACTTCCCTTTCTTCAGACAACTATGTATGTTTCTATTTTTCAATACTTTTTCCATTATTGAGTTTGGCTTGTTACTTCTCACTTACCAATGTTATTTCCCCTTGTATGCACTATATCTATTAATGATTAAGGATTTTTATTACTTACTCATTAATGTTGTTTTACCATTACTTGCCCATCTTTGTTTAAGGATTATTACTACTTTCACATTGATGTCAAATTATCATTTTTACTTGTATTCTTAGTTTGACTTAGTTTTTTTACCTTTATTACCTAAGGTTTACTTTTTTTACTTTTTAGTCATTTAATAACATTAGATTTATGGTCCTAACTTAGCATTTTTCACCCCATCTTACCAAATTTCCAAGTACATCATGTCTATGCCATTTTACCTATCTTGCCTTTCCAATGTTTTATTTTCTCTTTAGTTTTTTATCTTTGGGTTATCCAAATAAATATTTTCACCCTCCATGATCAAAAATATAAACACAATAAACAACCATTCAGTGATAAAGGCAAGTAAAGGTACGCATACATTACTCATATTTTTAGTTATTTCATTTAAGTCGCTTACTTTCAGTTATTTTATGCTTTAAAATAATATAATTTATTTAGATTTAGCATTGTGTGTTGCTATGTTCTTTTCTTGAATCACCATCCCCTATTACACTTGAGTGACACATGATGAGCTTTGAGTGGGGCATATGTATACACATAATATTTTAAAACTGTATCAATTATTTATGCTTTCTCTCTTTTAAAAACCCATCAAATCTAAATCTATCTGAGTGTACCCCTTAAAGGGTGTACTAGGAAAGGGGTGGGTAGACCATTTGTGCTTTGTAATATTGTTTTCTCTTATACCACCACTTTCAACCAACATAAACTTTTTCTATACACTTCCCTAGGCTTTTACACCTATCTTACACACTCTTCCAAGTAATTCATAGCCGTAATTTTCCCCTACCTAAGCCTAAAATATTTTTTGAAATTTACCTAATGATATCATCCTAGGCTGACCTTATAATCTAATTGATGTTTGCATGTTACAGGTCTAGGTCAGCCTTGGTCGATCTAGACCAAGACCTAACTTGATTTTATTAATTAATGATACATAGTCAAATTGGATCAACCCTGTTAGCTAAACTTTAGGAAAGGTTTAGGATTAGATTCATCTATATATACACATTAATTTTTCCATTTATTCAAGAGACAACAAAGTTAATTATTCATTTTCATTTCTTTATCATCTACTCTTTGACCATTCTAATTGAGGAGTTACTGGTTAGGGTTTATACTTGGAGGAGAATATTATCTTGTGGAAAAGTCTTGGATTTTTAGGCCTATATTAGTGATCCTTATAAACCACAACAACCTCTTGAAAAGAACTTCTGGCCAAGGGAGAGATTGAGTGTCAATGGGCTCATCTTTAAGGTATCTCTAACTTTACTCCTTTATTTTAGTAGATAAAAGTATTATAAGTAATGGCTTTTGAATAAATTACTCTATCCATGAATTAGGGTTTTATATATATATATATATATATAGCTTAATAAGAATTATTATATGCATATTTAATTTTTATGTTTATTACCCCCACTTTGTGCCACAATATTTGATGACCACTAGATTAGATTTTCCTTTACTTTGCATTTACTTAGTGAATATGAAAATCTAAGACCTATCTAAGGTTATTGCATGGTGTTGCTTTACTATAGGTTTTGGAAACCTCTCTAGTGATGTTATTATGGTAAGAGATCCCATGGTTAGGTCTAGTAGATCCATCTTGGTCATGACCCTGAATATCTAATGTATCAAAAAATGGAAATGTAAGTAGGAATTATATTCTCCAAGCTAGGATTGATTAATAAGTTAGCTACATTTCATTTACAGTATATAGACTATACTACATATTGCTCTATTTTAAAATATCAATTATATATGCTGATTACATTTAAATAAAAATAAAGTGGAGTGCCTATTTCATAGGAAATCATGTCTCACAATAAAGTTGAGGACATCCAATTTTGGTTGAGGTAGGTTCTAGATGTCAGTTTTACATGTCACCCAGATATATAGTTAATGTTTTAATGATAGATGAGGTTGCTATAGAGATAAAAGCTATATGTAGTTAAAATTTATAATTATACATTCCAACTGATTTCACTTAAAAGACATATCATTTTAGATTTATCCTTGGATTATATAAATATTTTTTTGTCAATTACATGGCCTAAATTTATCCTTAGGTTACAATGTGTTTTCCATTAAATTAAAAACTATGTTACATATGAAGCCTCTATTAATTTGAAAAAATCATAGAGAAATGGAAATAATTTGGGACCACACATATGTGAAGGTATGTTATTTATTAGATTCACAACATTTTAATTTGAATGTGTTATTCACATATTATCTTTGGCTTATAGTAGTAAATTCTTGTCAAATACTTAGCTTAGATTTATCCATAATTTACAATGTGTTTTTATTAAAAAAAAAAAATTCACTAAATATTATTTAAGAATATACATTATTTAATAAATTCATAGCATGTTAATAGGATTTTATTTCTCACTACATGTTAATATGACTGTGTTATTCACATTTTATCCTTGGATTATATTAGGAAATTCTTGTCAAATATTAGCTTAAATTTATCCTTCTTTTACAATGTGTTTTATATTAAATGACAATGTGTTTTACATTTAATATTTTATAGGAAGGTATGATATTTAATATCATAATGTTTTAATAGGACTATGTTATTTTGAGTGTTAAAATAATTATGTTATTCACATTGTATCCTTGGATTATAGTAGAAAACTTTTTTCAAATGTTATTATATTTATATTCAGTTTACAAAGTGTTTTGTATTAAATAAAAACATATGTTTCTCAATAAATATTTATTAGGAATTTATTTTATTTAATAAATTTAAAATATATTAAGAGGACTACATTATTCACAAATTGTTAATACAACTATTTTATTCACAATTTATCCTTGAGTTATAGTGGGATATTATTTTCAAATACTTATCTTATATTTATGCTTAGTTTACATGTATTTTACAATAAATAAAAAATTCTATTTTATAATAAATATTCATTATGAAGGTATGTTATTTAATAAATTCACCCCATGTTAATAGTTTTTTGTTATTCAAAATGTATTAATATAATAGTGAAATTCACCACATGTTAAAATAATTATGTTATAAACTATATACAGTGCATTCAATTGATATTTTTAATGTAGATCAGTGTTACAATGTTGAGTTATAGTTTGAATATGGCACATATATAGGGCATGGTTTGAGTCACTCATTATTGATGTGTGTGACAAGGTTAAAGATAGTGAAATTTTTAATTTCCTAAGATACATCACACAAAAAATTCCAATGAGGAAGTAGAAGTACTAAATGGAATAAAGAATTTCAATTGAAAATATAGGTGTATAGAGGGATTTTTTTTATTTTTTACTTAAAATAATAATTAGGTTAATGGTGAGTGAATAATTATTGAAAAAATGTCATTATCAACTTCCCTCGATATAATAAATACTTATTTAATGTAATTAATTAATATTTTTTAAGTTTTATAACAATGTGAGCATTTTCATACTAGGAATTTCCCCATGCAAACCAAGAAAATTATTCTTTGATCGATTCCTATCATTGTTTGATTAAAATCAAGTGTGGTATTGACCATAAAATAAAGTGTGTTTGTAGAATAGTTTGGACCAGTTATTCCATTTTATACAGTAGAGTTCTACTTTAGAAATAGATATTTGGTAAAGGAATTAAGGTTTATTCTAAACTTAAAAAATTAAATGAATCTTGGAAATGCATTTTAAAGTGTGGAAGAGATATACAATGGCGATATCTATTATGATGATTTAACACCTATTATTACATCATAATTCAAAAAATAAGTCTAGTAGTTACATTGAAATGAAGTATAATAATGGTGATCAAGAAAATTTTACCTTTTTTAAAATTCATACTATTGTATATTTATCCCATGGAATATTTTATTTAAATTTGGATAGTCATTTGCTACTAGCTTCAATGGGAAAAGAGGAGAGGGGATGAAAATAAATTTTGGAATCATATGAATGTTTATTATGTAAGATGATGCAACTAAATGTGAGAAAAAAATATCTTGTATTTAACCTCAATGTGTATGATAAAATAATGCACTTGATGTTGACATCAATAAGTATGCCCAACATAATCTGGAGATAGCCAAGGATCAATTAGATTTAAATAAACATTACATTCAATAGCATAAAGGATACATATATAGAATAAATACATCCTAAAAATAAGGATATATTAATTATGTCTAAATCTATACCATATCTCCCTAAATTACTCAACCTATTCCTTAAATATATCACAACCAAACTATCTTATAATTTATCTCCCAAATCTCTATGTGGGTTATTTTAACAACTCACTTACAATATTATACACATATACATAATATCACTAAATAAAATAAACTACATCCATATGAGTACTAACTCACTTATATTCCTAACATTTCTCCCCTTAATGTGAACATGAGAGGAAACACATAATCTAGAAATGTAACATGATGGTTGTCCTTAATCTTATGTTTCATACTTCCTCTAGTTTTTCTAGGTGTTTCTTGATATAAAAAAATTGACGTTGAGGTACAAATTTTGTATTGTGTTACATTCCCCACTCATAATGTAAAATATTTTAGATGCCAGTTTTGACATATAATGCATCCATTTACAATTTTTTGAAAATAAATCTATTGCTTCCTTTTTGTAAAGTTTTAAAAAATATAAATATCACATTTACAAAAAAAAATGTATTCCTCTATATTGTTTTTAAAAATAAATAGGCCCATATTAAAATATACCCACTTTAAAATCCGAAACTTTTCTTAAAAATAATTTTTTGAGAAAAAAAACAATTCAGTGGGTGGTTTTGTAGGGGGTCAAACCCTAGACCTCCCTTCCAATTCAAGGTTTTAGTAAAATTTATATAGTCAATAAGGGTATATAACCCTCTAGATATAAATATTCCAAAAATTATTTTTATGTTTTAAAATTATCACCTTTTTTAATTTAAAATATAATTCCTTACCCAAGTTACACTAGTTGTTTAATGGGGGATCTTTCTCCAAGATGACTCAGATGTTAGGAGAGTTAGGTTTAGGGTTACTCACTTTTGTAATGAGATTTACACTAATCTATTGAAGTCTTAGACACTAAGGGGTGTAGGGAGTGTCTAATTTCAAAGAGGAGACATCGAGACATATCAACATAGAGCTCAGAATCAAGTCAAATCTCCATGGATCTTTCCATGGGAAACTAATGTAAAGTGTGATCATAATCGACAGATCTATCTAAGTAGAGGTTATGAAATTGGTAGCTTGTTACATCACCAATTCATAATATTATGAAAATATTTGATCTAATGGGCAAGTTTTTTAGTTCTTTAAGCAATTCAAGTCACTAAATTTACAAGGAACTCATTATGCACAAGCCTAGTGCAAATTTATGTAGAGCTTGTGAGTTGTGTGATGTAAATATTAGGGAGATATCATAATAATTCAACCCATTAGTCCTTAATGTAAATAAATGGAGAAAACATTCACTCTTAATTCACATTTTATAATTTTCTTCTTGTGGTACCAAAATTTATGCTATATAGATAAAAACATTTGTAATATAAAAGCCTGAAAAAGACCACATTTGCTCCATAAATGTTGTAGGAGATAGTTATCAAGAACAAGTGATCATAAAAAAAATAAACACCTAAAAAATAGATATGAACTAATATAAAAAAAACTTAATCTATGGATGAACACTATAAATTAAGTGTAATGAAAGTTGTAGATAGAGTGAACATGATGGAAAGAGGAAGGTGATGTAGTTGAATGAAAAATGCCATTAGGTTCACCCATAGTCTATAATTCTATACCTTTGATATAATACAATAAGTATGGTAGAATAAAAAATGGGTTTTCATGTGGTCAACACTACATAGACTTTATGATCAATATTTTGACAAAACATCAAATGGATAGACCAAAAACAAGGTAACAAAGTTTCATGTGGTCTACCCTTCTTACATTTTGCCTTAGTCTATTTGGAAAAAAAATGAGGGGTAAATGGTTAGAGATGCCTCTTTCTAAAAATTATATGATACCAAATGTGAGGATACCCCCATATCTAGAGAGATCCAAGGCTCAATTAGATTCAAATCAACATTATATTCTATAACACAAAAGATACATATATAGAATAAATATCTCCTAAAATAAGGAGATCTTACTTATCTCAATATCTCTACCAAATCTCCCTAAATTAATCAACTTGTTCCCTAAATATCTCATAGCCAAGCTATCCTATTATTGTTCTCATAAATATCTACATTCATTTTTTAACAACTCACTTAAAATATTACACACAAACACACACACACACAATCTCATAAATATAATATCACTAACTAAAATCAAGTACACCCATATGAGTATTGTTAGCCAAAATTTGGCTACCATGAATGAGGATCGTTTGAAACTTTGATGTACTTGATCTTAAATTTTTTGATAGCCATTATGAAGGTCTTGTATTAGTCAATTAATGATATAGGATGATAGGTAGTGTGTCTTATTTGGCATCTTACAAGATCATTTAGGATGGTCTAGTTGGTATCTAAGTCAAGTTAGTTTGACTTGTCATGTATTGGTCAGTATTCATGGTCTTACTTATGTTTTTAATATTCTTTATGGTAGGTTTGATAAATTTTAGGTTTGTGTATGAGATCAAAGTCAAGTTTAAATCATGGTCAAATAAGAAGTAAGGTGGTCACCCTTCAAGGAAGAATGTGTTCTAAGCTGATCAAGTGCACCAATGAACAAATCCAATAATATGGGGACATTGGACTTTTAGGCATTTTAACAAGGTTAAGGTATTTTTTAAAGTTTAAGGTTTATTTGTTTTGTATTTTAATTCTTATTACAATGTTGTAAGATCACTCTTTAAAAGGATCATCAAAAATTAAGGTTTAATGCTATGTCCAAAGATGAAAAAGGGTCCTTTATGTCATTTAAGATTTGTGTAACATCATAATATGTGTATCTAACTATACATCTCCTTTGAAATGTCTTAACACTACTTTTCCAATATTGGAAACTATTTTTAATTGCTCAACCATCATTTCATATCATTCAAAAGGAGATAATGAGATGGTTTCAAGGTAAAAAAAGATGAGAAACATTTTGGAACTCTTTTCCACATCTATACAAGTTAGGGGAAGATGAAAATTCATCTGATTCAACATATCCAATAGTTATAATGGTCAAAACATGAAGAAATCATTTTTTGGGAAGTCTTTTGTAGTGTTTTTTGATGGTTGGCAAAGCACAAACTCCTTTATAGGTCCCCATTTTCTTAGATGCAAATCCATGTAAAAAGTATAGGTGTAGAGTAAAATAATGTAGAAAACCTATCACTTCTTCCATCAATATTCTTGGCAGAAATAAAAGGGTAACTAATTTGTGAATGGTTCTTTGAGGAGAAAAAAAGTTAGAGCCCAAGATATTGGTCAAGGAGGTAACCCTAATTCACTTACACTTTGTGGTATTTTCCCTCTAGTTAGGATCCTTGATGTTATGAAAAATTGTTAAGAAGTTAATGTTATTATAATTTTCCTAATTAAGGATCATTTTAGGAGATCCAAAATGCATCAATTTCAAAATCAGACACATTTTTTTGCTATAAAAGATTATATGTTAATCATTAAGAAGTTAAGGTGTAAAAATGGACTCAAAACCCCTTCAAGGTTGGTTTTATCTAAAAGCATGGTTATAAAATTGAATTAATGCATGAAATTTTTTTATTATGGTCTATTTAACACTCCTCTACCCTTTCAACATCATATTATCTCAAACATCCTCATGTTCATGATTGGTGCAGTGTCAAATGCTCTTGATTTGTTAGTTTGAATAGAACAATCAAGTTTACAAGGGTTTTAAAAGTGCCTTGGTGTATGTCATGAATTAAATGAGATGATTTATATTGGATTAAAATTCATAAATACTCCATCAACCCTATTTAGACACCATCTAATAAATGAACTTCAAGTAAAATGGATAACTATGCATGCACAAAGTGAAATGTTGAAACTAACTGTCGTGGTGGAGATAACCCTAATCAAAGGTGAGTGTAGACTTAATTTTTCATGATCACCAAGGATTAAAACACATTAAAATATCCTTTAATATTATTCTCAAGTATTTTCCAATCATAAAACTTATAGGTTAAGATCCAAGAGTCTTTTTTCAATCCAAGACCAAATGAAGATAGTGAAGCTACAAGTTTACAAACCTATAAGTCACTTTTGGAATCAAATGATTTCCAATGGGGAGTGATATGGATTATTTAATTCATTATATAATGTTTAATTTATTTATTCAAATTATCCATAATATTTTAATACCAATTTCTCAAAACACCAATGAAGAGATATTGTGTTTAGAACACCAAACATGTCACCAAGCATAGTTCTATGTTTTTGAAGGGAAACAACTCATGATAAGACCATTTGGAATATAAAATATGTTTTATAATATAATTAAATGTTATAAAATGTCATAAATTAATTAAATACCTCTTAAAAATTATCAAACTACAAACATGCATACCCCATGTTAGGCACTCCATGTTTACAGGGCTATACATAAAAGATGAGCCAGTGAAAGATAAGGGCGTGTATTGAATATGGGATGAGAAAACACTAAAAAAGGTTTATAAGGTATGGAAAAAATCTTTGGAACATTGAATACCCTTTTTTTAAAATAGGTCATAGATCACCAAACTTATTTTATTGGAGAGTGTCTTAGGCATGTGGAAGACTTAGGTGAAAAGTGGTGCCTTTTAGTTCATCTTGTTCAAAGTAACTTTAGCTCACTCAAGACACATAATATGATCATGAAAAATAAATTAATATTGTATAAAATTATTATTATTAATATTCAAATGAGCCCAAATAATGGCTAAACCTAATGGAAGAACTAAGAGGCCTAAATGAAGACCTACAGGACTATATGTGCAAAGATAAATGATTGGAGATATTTTAGATGTCTTAGGGAGGAATTAAAATTTAATAATAGTAAAATAATTTATATGAATGATTTTAATATATTTGACACTCAATTTCATGTTAACACTAACATAAACAAATATTAATGTAGACCTACAAGTGTACAGACTTGTAGGTCTACATTCTTGACCAAAAGAGTAAAATATTGCAAGCAAAGAAGTATTTTAAGACCATAAGGAAATGTTAACCTAAATTAAACAATATATTCTCCATTATATTACAATTTTATATGGTTTTATTTAAGTAACATGTTTTAAATAGGTCTTAAACCCAAAAGATACCTACATGTCTATTTTCAACTTTGTGAGGACAATGTGCATTCTCTCTAGTCAATTTTAAGACTTGAGGCCATTGATTAGAAAGGGTATTATTAAAATGTGTATTAAAATCTTATATAAATTTAAAATTATATAAATTTATACCAAGGGGAATCAAATTTAATGAAGGAGCCTAGTTAGGCCTCAAAGGCCTAAATGACCATACACAAGCTTGTCTACAAAAGTGAAGAAAGTTTGAATCTTATAGACAAAATAGAAGGAATGAAGGATTATAACAGGTGGAAATGAAATTTTTGTAATATATTATTAGGTTTTGTTTCATTAAAATATGGATACAGTGCTCGAATAGGTATGTTAGGGTCACTTCCATATGATTGTTCATAAACCCTAGTAGTAGACTAATTCAAGATCCAATGGGTGGTAAAGGTAAAATCCTTAAAGATACCACTTGAATACCTCAAGTATGGTTTTAAATACCTCAAGGATGTGTCTAATTCTTTAAAAAAAAAAAAATCTCATGTTTTATTAGGCCAAACTACCCTTCTCGAGCTCTCAAACAGGCCTATTCTACTTAAGAACCTAGTATCTTCATGTGAGAACTTGTATGAGAAGGTACATGGGATACTAATCTCATTATGGAATGTGTAATAGGTTTTTTACATGAAATTATTGGTTTTTTTTTATACATTAAGGCCCACATGTTTATGAACCATCGTTAAGACTCCAAGTGCCTTAAACCTTGCTTAAACCCTCTATAATGACCCGATGGGGAAAATTAACCTTAAAAAACCCCTAATTTGGATTGAAATGTCTTATAAATAACTTTTATAACATTAATACCCCTCCAAATAATATTTATGAGCTAAATTTTGGCATGTGTGGCCTAGACATGTAAGAAAAATAGCATGAAAGGCTCCTTTTTGGGCCTATTTTCAAGGTTTTGAGGGTAGTGAATGTTATTAAAAATTTTAAGGGTTTATTAAGCCAATTAAATGGTTTTATGACCTATTTAAAATAATTTGGTAAGATTTCAAAGTGATGGCATATGTAGCAAGTGATGAACTAGGTCTCAATTAAGGAATATGGCCAAATAATCATCAAGAAGATGAATGCTATAATTTCAAGGTGGTTTTATAAGGCTTAATTATGATTCTATACCCTGATGGAGTACTTTAATGAAGTAAGGAACATAGATATAGGTATCCAGGACACAAAACTAGACCTTGCAAGAGCGATCAAATCCTAATAACAAAAGAGCATGGAATAAGAGGCAGCTTGAAGTTCATATTCAAATCCCAACATAGGAAGAGTATTGAAAGAGGTGAAGGTTAGAGTATAAGATCTTAAACTGTGAAAATTTTCAAATGAAAGACATGTAACTACCCTCAAAGATGCAAAGGTGGAGGGATTTAGATCCAAAAATTTCAAGTCTACCAAGATAGCCTTATATGCCAATCTCCATAAAGAAAATCATCAACACTTGCCTAAAACATAAGAGGCAAGATGACAATATACTTGGTGTCAAATTCCTTATATATTTTAATTTTTTTATGATGAGAGTGTTATTATGAAATCCATCTATGCTCACCTTCTCTCTCTCTCTCTCTCTCTCTCTTCTCTCTCTCTCTCTCTCTCTCTCTCTCTCTCTCTCTCTCTCTCTCTCTCTCTCTCTCTCTCTCTCTCTCTCTCTCTCTCTCTCTCTCTCTCTCTCTCTCTCTCTCTCTCTCTCTCTCTCTCTCTCTCTCTCTCTCTCTCTCTCTCTCTCTC